>JASANE010020462.1:0-15999 GCA_030248225.1 Trileptium ribeirensis | reverse complement strand
ACCTGCCGGGTATATTTGGAGATGCCTCGGCGTGGAGAAAGCAATGACGGGCAATTTGCCTATTTTCGAGTTATGCATAAATTTTCGGATGTTTTGTACCCACCTATAGTCAGGTTTTCCAGACTAGGGACACTTTAGGGGGTTATAGCGGGCTAGCGGGAGGTTGGGCAGAGGCCCATCGTATATCGTTGTGTTTGCCAAATCGGGCGAGTAGAATGAGGGGACGCATGGGCGCATTTAGGGTCAAGGGTGAAAAGCGGGGTTGGTGCGAACTGACGGAATTTTATGTCGAATTTTCATAGTGCGTTATAAAACGGAAAAATAACTCCTATAATAGCGAAGTGACTGATCAGATCGAGGCCCGCCTGGTCTCATTGGATGTCTCTATGGGTAGATTTCTTAGAAACACGCACAATTCCAATCGATGATTCGACGATAAGAAGAAAGAGCAGCTGCTAGGGCGCTGATCGGGCGATTTTGAGGCGTTAAAAGATGTTGTGAAGGGGGGGTTTGTCTGGGGCGTGAAAATCAGGCAGCACACACATGTATCTATATATACATATATATACCTAAGTCATACCCACTCGGAGCTATTGTCACCAGCCAAACCTAGCGTAAGTAATGGCTGTCAATCGAATGTTCGTTTGTTTGTTTCCAAGATATCTTCTGAAATCCTCCAACGATTTGCGATATTTTGACCTCATCTGAAAGCCCTAAAAATTCTCTACCGGAAAGTACTCGGGGCATTTCCGGGTATCTTGACCGTTGGACGGGTACGGGCCGATAAACGAGCCCGATGCCCGTTATTTCAGAATAATCGGAAGCTACCGTAACCCATTTGGTTCAGCTTACTTTCGCCACCATTACGCTATAAAATGCTTAAACTAGGTAAAATCAATACTCTTGGCTTTGATCACTTGTGCGGTAATGGTCCGGCTCAATCGACCAGAGGCCTCCTATTCCCAGACAGTCACAAATTTGAATTTTCAATGGGAATCGTAGGGGCTATTGGTCGAGTTCCGTTCAGGTCTCTTATCTTGGTGCCAAGTAAAGACTTTGTTTGCGTTCCCTTCTTCGTTCGAAATCTGAACCTTAACCAGAATCAAACTTTCTGTGGGCCTTGAGGAGCCCGTCCAAGATGACGCGCCATAAATGAGAAAATACGTACAAAAATTTGATAGAGTATCAAACATTGATAACGGGCACAATATTGATTGCTGCCACAGTATCGATAACTGGCAAAATTTTGATAACTGGCAAAATATTTATAACCGGCAAAATTTTTATAACTGGCAAAATATTGATAACTGGCAAAATATTTATAACTGGCAAAATACTGATAACTGGCATAATATGGATAACTAGCAAAATATTTATAACTGGCAAAATAGTGATTACTGGCAAAATATTGATAACTAGCAAAATATTTATAACTGGCAAAATAGTGATAACTGGCAAAATATTGGTAACTGGCAAAATATTTATAACTGGCAAAATACTGATAACTGGCAAAATATGGATAACTAGCAAAATATTTATAACTGGCAAAATAGTGATAACTGGCAAAATATTGATAACTGGCAAAATATTTATAACTGGCAAAATGCTGATAACTACAAAATATTGATAGCTAGAAAAATATTGATGGTAACCACGGCACCTGGTTCGATTTGAGACGTGTTCACGAGGTTTTGATGTCGAATTCCCGTAAAACGCACGTAACGGACCGGAACGGTCCTGTTATACACTTATAACATAAATAGTTAAATTCGATGAATAGAGATAACATACAGTGGTTGAGCCACTGGTATGGTATGAGCCAGTGGTTGAACATTGTGTCTATCGCAGTTCGTGTGTTCAAACGCGAGCCAGAGTGACAGATACTTTCACCACTTCAGAGTCGGTAAATTCAGTAGCATACATGCGAAAACAACCGATTGGTAGGAGTCTACTTGTGGCTTTGATTACCACTCTGGACACCGTACGGTCTGAATAGTTATGACAACGTTGTTCGGCACCGCCAGCCTGTTTACAAAACGCATTTTTGTTCAAAAGGTAAAATCCAACATGTACGCGCGTGTATCCTTGCCTGCAGTCTGCGTTTCAGTAATATTCTTATCCATAGCAAAATATCTCGAGTATAGTCGTTTTGCCCTAGGAAACTGATTAACTAACGTTATATTCAGACTATGGTGTATACAGGAGGACACATGAATCCGACCGTCTTTTGCCACTACCTATAGAAACATGACAGTCTTTGTAACTATGAGGGCTGTGCAGTGTACTACGGCCAGTTGTAGCCCTAAGGATCCCAGCTAAACCACATTCCACGCTATGCTGCCATAACGGCCCCGGCTTCCCGACTCCCCATTGAGCTCAGCGTTGACTTAAAGGCACTGGATAATTTAGTAGGTCGCAGGCGGTTTTACTCGACCGGGCCCCTATGTTTGGATCACGCGCTAGTGGCATGAAAATTATGCCGAGGAAAGGTCAGCTCTGAGCTTGCTCAATGCTGACCGGCTTTTCTCTCATTCTTTTTCCCCTGTTTGGGGATCCCCGGTCCTCAGTGCTCTTCGTTTCGTCGAACGCTGCGAGGGTTGATATTTATTATTGCTGCAGGTGTTTACCTAAAATGCAGTAGAACGCTTTAACAGTGGTAGGGACGATATTTTAATTTCAGTGTCATTGCGATTTTATAACCGTTGCATTAAAATTGTGGTAGCTTTGTAGGTTGCCAGGAGTTTCCTGCAGGGCTCGATACCGTATCACGATTTGCGTTTGTATATTAAGATACAGGCTTTCTTACAGTAGCATTCTATATTTTTCGTTTTTTCCTTGATAGCTAAAAAAGACTTGGTCACTTCCAGAACTCAACAAGACATTCTTATCACCTGTGCCAGATAGCTATCATCCTATTGGGTTTCACTTTATAAGGCACGACAAACACAGCAGATAATTTACTATCCGTTGCACGCTACGATCAAACGCGTGAGTAGTTGTTGTACGCGGCGTTGTTCCAATGCCTAGAGGGGTTGAACCAGTTGTTCGCGGAAGACGTCGTAGAATTTCTGCGCGGGCGGCTTGATGGGCAGATCCCGTACTTCGGTTGCATGCCCGGGAGCGATGGACCCCATAATGAAGTTGAATTTCGTTTATTGCATAATGATTCCTCGGGTTGCAAATTTAGCTTCCACTTTTGCATGCCAGAATGTTCCAGATCGGCAGGCTATAATGGAGCCAGTTTCGCCGCTGCCGAAACAGTCAGTTCGGGTTCCATCGTGCTGCACGGATTGCGACCTACAATCATATCGCTTACCGCTCATTTCGACCCACAGATCGGGGTTCGTTTTTCTCACAAATTGTAAACGCGACCCGGACAAGCGAAACGGCATGAACCGGAGTTGGGAATCGACCGGAATGTTCATGGGACCACTCGGAATAGTGGAAAAAGTTTGGCGTAATGCGACCGAACCATTCGCTGAAGAAAGATAAGTGCAAGCACCCATGCGGAGTTGGTGAACAAGCATGAAACGAATACAACGAATAAAAGTTCAGAATGTAAGAAACACACGAATTCAGCAACGTGGGATGATCACGACAACTCAAGACAGATGTGTTTTTAAGACAAGAAAACGATTAATATGCAATAGTACAAACAAGTCATATGAAATGTTGCATCATGTGTCGGCGTAATGCCGCGTGGCAGTGCCGCTTAAGTATTGCATCGGATTACATCAAGTTAAGTGATGTGTATTAGTATCACTATTCTCTGCGTCTTGAACGATCTCGACCCGGCCAAGCGAAACGGCATGAACCGGAGTTGGGAATCGACCGGGATGTTCATGGGACCACTCGGAATAATGGAAGAAAGTTTGGCGTCTTGTGACCGAACCATTCGCAGCAGAGAGATCAGTGCAAGCACTGATGCGGACGTTGGTGAACAAGCATGAAACGAATACATCGAATAAAAGTCCAGAACGTAAGAAACACACGAATTCACCAACGCGGGATGATCAAGACAAGTCAAGACAGATGTGTTTTTAAGACAAGAAAACTATTAATATGCAATAATACAAACAAGACATATGAAATGTTGCATCATGTGTCGACGTAATTCCGCGTGGCAGTGCCGCTTAAGTATTGCATCGGATTACATCAAGTTAAGTGATGTGTATTCGTGTCACTATTCTCTGCATCTTGAACGATCGCGAAGCGACGACGTGTGATTTCTACATACCATTTCCTTTTTAAGCCGAACTTACTTAGCTATAATGAAATACTAAGTTCTTTTTAGTCAACGTTGCTTGCTGTTGTCTTGGGTGTAGTATGCTGCCAAGGGGGTCCCGTCGCTAAAATCCCAATTTTTACGATTTTCACAAAAATATTTATTATATCGCTACCTCAAAAGTTTGGTTTATCAAAATTTCCAAATTTTAAAACTTCCTCTTACCTAATTTGCATAATATCGTGTTTTTCATATTAGCTAAGTCTAGAAAGAAAGAAAGAAGGAAGTGAAAGGCCCCAACTCCAGCACCTTGCTCGGCAAAGTATCCCATCTTTCAACTGAAAACGGTAAAACTGCAAAGAAAATATTTTTTAAGCAATCGAATTACTTTTGCATTATAAACTTAACTGCTCAAATGAGAATTACGTAATTTCAATGAAAAACTTTCAAAATAACAAGTATTTCACAACAAATTTTCAACATAAACTCCGATGTATAAAACAATGATTAGTTAAAAGTTGAGATACGATGGTCCCACTACCTTCCACTTTCCCCTGTTTATTTATTAGAAAACAAAAAAAACAGACAAGTACCAATAACAAACGTAAATATAAATTCGAAAGAAAGTGAATGCTTATAAGCAAGTAGTTTTTGGATGTTGAGCACCTAATGGACAAAAGGGACGAGTACCACTTATAATGTCCATAATAGACAGCCTAAACTAAGGGAATGTGCTAATTGTCATAAATTTCTATCATATTTTAAAAACCTATTAAGATTAACTTTTTGCAAAACGTTTTTAAACATTCAACCGTCATAGCATTAATTACTGGCTTACCGTCTACTTGCGGGGGTAGGCCATTCCATACACGAATGACTCTTTGACAAAAGAAATGATGATGACAATTCTTTTTTTACCGATTCCTGGAAAAATTTCATGTGATGTCCACGTGTGTTGCTATGTTGGTGTACAAAAAATGTGTCTAGAGAGACCACAATCGTTATGAACAATCTTATAGGTCATTACAAGATCGTGGCATAAACGTCGTAACTCCAGCGGATCCAATTCTAGAATTTTCATACGATCGTTGTAAGATGACGCAGCAATCCTAAACGACTAAACAATCGTCTTGTAAAATATCGTTGAACACTTTCTAATTTGTCAATATCAGTAACATAACATGGGGACCATACTAAGTGCAACTTAATTTTTGTCTTACTTTCAGTTGGGTTCTGTTGTTTGCGAGTTAGCGGCTTGTGTAGCCAGGTTAATACTAATATTGTTATTGTAGTCTTGCCATTATTTTTGGTTTAGCGACTACTTAGCTAGGCCTTGAGATTTATTTTACGTGCTATACCGACATTGAGTTTGAGCTGGAAGTTTTGCAAACAGATCTCGTTTTTGTTAGTATTGATTCGCGTTTGCTTTGAGCTTGGTTTATACACGCAAAGAATTGCGTACATATACTTAACGGAGGTTCTTGTGATTTTAGCTATAAATTACGACAAAAAAGGTGCTTATGCTCGGCCCTTCTGGATATGCTCATATTCTAAGGCGCCTATAAACGGGCCTTTTACTTACTACTAATTGGCAAGGAAACGCTTATACTCGGGTTTCCGATTTCACTGAGCCTGCTTACTAGTGGTCGTCATAGTTGCGTAAAGAACGCGCGGATTTCTTGGTTACGAATCGTAGTGAAAGTAGTCTATAGTGAAGGAGAGAACTATGGTTAGCAACACCACTAAGTATCTTTAACCCATTATTATTTTTAATTAGTTATATTAACTTTCCTTATAAAATCGAGAATAGTGGCAATAAGACTTATTAAGAGCGATAGGTAATAGTAAAGTACTAGGTTTAGTAATATATACTGTAAAAACTTCGGCCTTTCGTGTCGAGTGAGTGGTAACCAGGGTGAGAGTGTGTGTGCGTCTCCAATAAAATTAGTAGTGCGAACACATCAGTAGCTACCGTCCGGCGTCATTGTGTGGGGTGCACTATTCTTGAATAGACCGGTTGAGGAAGGGGTGAGGATTCGAACAACCGCCTCGAGCAGTCTATCCTCAAACCATCCTGAGACCAGGCAGTCAAGGCCAGGAGTGAACAAATTTCAATTGCATAGTAGGCGACCGCTACTATACAGTTTTAATAACGTGGTTGGCTACCGTCCGGCGTCGGCATGTTTAACATGTCTGGCACTATTAGCGTAACCCTAAGGCTTAGGTTGAGGTACTCAGATAATCGCAAAGCGCTACCATCCGGCGTCATTGTGTCAACCCACAAGGGCTTTAATAAAGTAACAAATAACATAAATTCACTCAAGCACTATCACTCAAGCACGACCCTTAAACAATATTGGTGATAACTTAGGGTTGAGGAATAGGCCAAATCTCTTCAGCTTTGAATAAACTTAAATGCTAAAGTACTAGATAGGGATTGTCGAGAACACCGAAATTAGTGGCCGAAGTGCATAACGAAAGTGAAACATCAGACTGTGCAATAACAGAGTCTGCAAGAAAACCGGTGGTGTATAAGTGTGAGCTGAAAGTAATTCAGTACTAAAGAAAAGTACTGTCGTTTTGATAACGAGGGCTCGATTAACTGTATGGAAAAACTAGCGCTAAGCTTGTGTGAGGTAAAACACGGTACAAAGGAACAGTACCGAGGCTTTTCAAACCGAGCACCGAGGAAAGTACGTGTTTGAATTCGGTTATCAGAAATAGTGCAAAAGTGAACAACGGTGTTATCAGTGCATAACGTTTTATCGTTTCGTAAAAAACATTCTATATTCGTGTCTGTTGCCCATTGTCTGGAACGCGAGCAATACAGCAGAGCAAGGATCACGCCGCGTCGCAAAACATAAGGCAGCATCGTTCACGAAAAGAAGACGTGCGCTGCAATCAGTGTCCCACCGGCATTCTACTGGTCACACCTCGAACCTCACAATCCTTCGGTGACGAATCCCGTCCCCTTTTTAATACCGATAGCTGACATAAGAAAAAATCTCATCCAACCCCCTACCCCAAGAAAACAACATAAAATAACATGTTGACCACGATGCTGTGTAAAAGTGGGACAGTTTAAAAATAAAATATAATTGGACAGTATTTTTGGAAACCCAGAAAGCAACCTCCATTGACCCTAAATAAGACAGAAGCCAAAATAAGGATTAGTTATATTGTATTATCAACTAGTAGTCCACATAACCAGGACGCTTTACATAAGCCTTTGTAAATTCTAAACTATTACATGCCACTTAGAGGACACCACATAGTCAGCAGCTCCGAAAGAATCGACGATGGAATAAAACAAGGTCGAAAACGGAAAACCGACGACGAAAAACTAGAATATAACGCAAGAACCAAATGAAGTAACTCGAAAAACAGAACTGAGTATAACTGAATAACAGCAAGACCAAAGAAACCTACATGAAACGTACACCGAGACGTTTCAAGAAGTGCCGAGTATCGATCTACTATTCGCAACAACACAAGACCGGAAAAAAGAAATGCTAGAAACGATACAAAACTGCAACAATAAAAAGAAAAGCAGTTGCAATTCATAAAGAAGCATCCAACTTTGACCAAAGAGTTGCAAAAACTATGCCAAAGTTACGATCAAGACGAACAAGAAATTCCACCAGCTCAACCAAGAAAAGAATCGCAAAGCACTGATGAAGATGAAGAAATTGAAATACGAAGATTTTTCGATCAAAACCAAGTAAAAATGGTGTCGAACAACGAGAAAGAATCGGAGCAAGACCAACCGATAATAATAATAATAATGGACAACGACCAAGAAACAATTGGTGCAATAAGAAGCACAGTCGAGGTCTACGAGCAACAACCGAACAAAGACGATAAGAATAGACCAACAAATGATGAAGATCGAATGCAACTCGGTGCAATCGGTGCGAGTCAAAAGCAACCCAACATAAACCGAGACAAACGCAATATAAACGACTACTATTTCGCTGCAATCATGGAACGAACCGGTGCAAAACCAATGCGACCTAACGCAAACCAAGATCAATTCGACGTTAATTACGACTCATTCGGTGCAATCAATGACCAACATAGAGAAACTCGAATGCGACTTTGTGGAAACCAAGTCAAAATGCCACGAACCACGTTCAATTCGGTGCAGATAACGATCAATTCGGTGCAAAGAAAGACCAATTCGGTGCAACCCTTACGCGACTCAACGCGAACCGAGATCAAACCGAGACAAATTACGATCAAACCGTTGCGAATAAAGAACAAACCGGTGCAAGTCGAAACTGATTCAACGTTAATGATGACTAAACCGACATAAATTACGGTAATTTCGGTACAATCCAAATGCAATCCAACCTAAACCCTGAGCAATTCGGTTCAAATTACAATGAATTCGTGGCAAACCAATATCGAATTGGCAAGAATCAAATGCGATGCGATATAACCCGAGACCATATCGATATGAACCACGAACAATTCGACACAAACCAAGAACAATCGGGTGCAACTCAAGATCGAACCGGTACAAATAAAGAACGAACCGGTGCAAGTCAAACGATGAACACAGGCAATTAACTACAGGTTCCGTGTGCGATAATGAATTTCGGTGCGATTCAAAATGCAATTGGACATAACCGAATGTAAACACCATACGTGACGACGAACTGCGGGACGTTTCAAACGATGAGTACATGGAACCAAGTGCAACCAACAAAAACCGGTGCGATACAACACGACGGTTTTGGATATTACGGTGAAACGCCTATTGTACCGCAATACAACCAAATCCCAATCGCGGGAAGCAATTCGATGATTAACCCCGGAGCACCTTTGGCAAGAGCAACACCTTACGTGTGTCAATACTACCAACCGCAACAAAGACAGCAACGAGCCAAACCATGAATCAAGTACAAGAAGTACAATAAAATAACGACTTGATGACGAAAATGATCGAAGCATTGATCAAGGTGGCAACGACAGAAGCGCCATAAGATCCGAGTACAACGCAACAAACAATCGGTCAAGCGATCAGGGTCAAGATGGAGCTCGAAATCTACAACCGTACAAGGGCGAATCAAGCTCCGAGAAATTTCGAAAAGAACTTGAGAAAGCGTTGGCTCAAGACGTCATAGACGAAGAATAGAAGAATACTAGAAGTTTTGACGCTCGAGAAGGCTGAAGAACTCAGCAACTATAACGAATTGATCAAGAAGTTCAGGGAAAGATTTGATGTGCCGAAGACGTTGACAAACCACATGATCAAGCTACAAAGTACGTCAAGCGGGAACGGTCAAAGAATTCGTTGATGGATTACGGGTCTATGCAGCAAGACACTTGACCACGAAATGTATACCCGAACCAATCGTTGAAGAAGTTCTCAAGTCTGCATTGATTACCGCGTTAAAGAACAAGACCCAAAACCTATTATGCGGGACAAAAGAAGAAACCTTCGCAACGTTGACAGAAAAAGCCGAAGCAGTGGAGAATCTAGACCAGCAAATGACTTAAGGATTGGAAAGTACACTCGAGCAACGACCAAGATATCGAGAAATTCAATCGAATCGATCGAGTCAACCAAATGTCAATCAAACGAGACCAAGTACGGGTCAATGGATCGGACGACCCAGAATACAAAGACCACAAATGCAATGGCGACCACAGCCGTGGAACAATCAATCGATACAATCACGACAACAAACTGTGCAACCGTTGGGTACACCGATACTGATGATATCGATGCAAACTGATGCGAGCTATCAACAACCGATGCAACCATACTATGGACAAATGGTAATGCAAGCTAATATCTCATGTTCGTGTTTGAATTTTATATGCACGAATTGCATGTGCTTTGCTGGCTTTAAACCTGGTTTCTGGTTTTATGGTGTTCAGGATAACGTGAAGTCCGTAAGTGAAATACCTGACAGAGATTGATAATTCATTGAGACGTCAAACCAATTCTGACAAATAGTAATAGTGATGCTTGTCAAAAATCAACGTTGAGCAACAATGTCACAAAACAAATAGGTATATACTTACGTATTGCTTTATTAACTTATCTTATTCCTACTATATTCCCAAATAAAACCTGAGCTAGCAAAAGCGTAATCTAACTATAATCTTATTGAAAATAACACGCGCCTAGCTCATCCGTTCGGGAGCGGGAACGTTAACATAAGAAAAATATCAGCTTAAATCTAAGGACAAGGATAAGGTATTTAAATAAATGTGCGAGTCCAACCGTTCGGCGACTATGTACGAATCCACAAGGGAAAGTAATAGATATCAGTTATTCTGGATCCATCAGTAAACCGTTCGGCCACTGGTGGCTCTAAGGAAATTAAATATCGTAAATCTAAGGCAAAGGTTAAGATATTTACATAAAAGTGCGAGTCCAACCATTCGTCGGCTACGCACAAACCTCACAAGAGGAAACTTTAAGGAATTACTAATGTAAATTTAGGGAAGAGGCTAAGATACTTAAATAAACGTGCAGGTCGAACCGTTCGGCGACCTCTTACAAACCTCACAAGAGGACCTATATAACTAATACATACCCTAATTTCAAGTAGCAGATAACTTATTCAGAATAATAGTGCGCTCAACTTTGAGTCTGAGAAAGGTATTCTTGAATAAAGAAAGAAAGTTATGAATAAAAATTGTGGCTCTTTTGTTTCTTATCGGAACCGAATAGCGAGCAAATTGAGTAGTGACGCTACGGCGCAAAAAGGAATAATGTGCGCTAACCAAAGTAACGCGCTCCAAGGGAGGAACAATCAATAATCCACACGGGCATACTACTGGCCACGCGTACAGATCACACATCTTCGAGTGACAAATCCCGTCCTCCTTTAATAATCCGTTAGCCGTCATAATAAATCATAGTCCACCCCTACTTCAATTCAGAAGCATTACAATAACACTTGTACACCATACTAATGCGCGAGTAAACTTAAAATGACCCCGGCAACTATCCTATTTTGTTTTTTTGGAAAAAATGTGTTACGGAACGCTTTTTGGTCAATTGAAATTCGGCGTAAAACTGTTGCGAACACAGCGCTCGTGATTGAAACATAATCATTTTGTGTTCGCGAAAATTGAAGTAAAATCACCCAAATGTTTGAGAAGAAAATTTGTCGATTTGATTGTGACGTTACTTTTGCATTAAATTTGTTCGCGAACACTGTATAATCCAAATTTAAATGATAATACATTAGGGAACATAATTTCTGCAAACTGAAATCGCCAAAATTCTGTTCGAACACAAGGTCTAATTTCTAGCACTTGAATTTGATTTTGCCAATTTTCGGTTAGCGAAAAACCGAATGAAATTAAGCCGTTATCTGTAACAATTCGATATCGGTAATGACAGCCTAGGATGGTTGGCGGGGTCACCTCAAGTTTACTCACGCGTATTTAAATTTTATTTTTGTGTGTGTAACCCTTCTTAAGCCAGAGCTGGTGTTTCCCAATCTAGAATAAACAAGCTTTCCGCAATTGCAGATTGAACAGGGGTCACTCGGCTCTGTGTCTGTTACACTATTCTATATGGTGTAGGAATCGTATAAGACAAGCAAACGGGGTTACTCCCGAATTTACCAAAATCCTTATTTTTAGTTCTCAGAGCCCTGCGATACTAGGTATCTGGGAGTCCAACCGTTTTCGCTATTTTCGGTTTTCGAGCCCCCCTTTCGTTTTAGTTTTTATTATTGGTTATTATTATTTGGCGTCCGCCGAATAATGTTCGAAAAGTTGCGTGACGCAGCTGCACGTTTTCAAAATAAAAACCCATGCTTCAGATACCGCTTTCCATGAGGTCATCACTCGCACCTTCCTGCCATCAGTGGTTGACCCGTCCTTTTGGCCCGCTGATGTCGAATTTCGCCGCTTCATTCTGGACGATGCAGCTCGATCGCGCCTGAAGCTCCAACTCCTACGGTCCGCAGTAAATGAAGGTACGTCATCTGCCAACAACATTGCCGCTGACAACAGCACAATCGGAGAAACGGTAAACTGCCACAACAGCAACGACTACCGCACCAATATTTTTCGTCGTTTGCACAACTCATATCCGTCGTCAGCTGGATCTACGGAAGGCTTTGACACCGACCCGGCCGGTGTCGAAGCCGTCCAGTCTGCTTATCAAACGCATATCGGCAGCCCACCAATAATTCTATGTCTCGCAAGGTCGAACAATCAGCTGCTACAAGTAACAGCGATGACTGAATAAATTCTGGATACCGTAATAGCGCAGCTAATCAGAAAGCTAAAATTCGGCCTATTAAACTCTCGGTCGCTGTCTCGAAAGTCAGCGCTTATTCGCCAAACCATCGTTGGCCGCGGGAACGCCCCAAGTCCCCATTATTTGACAGTGAATGCCATGCAGCCAAGATTTTACATAGACGGTTTGAGCGGTCCTACCGATGATCACCCTTCCAGGTGAGCAAAGAACAGCACAATCGCCATAAGCAAATGTACCGTGAACTGTGCCTCAAGAAATAATTCTTTCTGGAAACGCCGACTCAGCGACGCTGCAAATGGCAAGAAATGGAGTATCATTAACTCCATGATGAACATGAGAAACCAGGCTACTCCAACACTGCGTCGTGCAGATGATCTTGCTATGTCTTTCGCTAGCAAGATAGAAAAAATTCGATCCACGTTTTATCAGTTCACCTTAAATAACAGCTCCGTTTCCCAGCATGCAACGGCAAATAGTCACGTACAATTACTTCTCCAACCTGTAACGGAAAATCAGTTACGTCGCCTAGTCGAAAACAGTAACAACAAATGCTCACTGGATGTCCTGTCGCCGTAGGTAAGAAAACGATTTGCTAATGAGCTGGCTCCTCATTTCACTACTCTAATAATCGAATCTATAGCCACAAGCACCATGCCTTCCCGTGAAAAGCTGGCCATTGTACACTGCGACTCAAAAAACGCAACCTCAGTGTTGACGATATGAACAATTTTCGGCCAGTTTCTAACATATTTTTTCTCTCCAAGTTTATAGAGCGTATAGTGGCACAACAGCTAAACGATTACCTTGAACGGAATCGAAATATCAATCAGCGTACCGTAAAAGACGCTCAACTGAAACTGCATTGGGTAAAATAAGCGGTGACGTTCAAAACGCCTTCACGCGTCAGCAATTCATGGTGCTGGTTAGCCTCGACTTGTCCGTGCATTTGACACAGTTGATCACGCTCCCATTATCAAGCGGCTGTTGGACATTGGGATGTCATCTTCGGCACTTGGGTGATTCGTGTCGCACTTATCAACAAATCAAATTGGCAGTGTCTTCTCTAAAGCTCTACCACTAGTCAGCGGTGTTCCTCAAGGAAGCTTGATCGGGCCAATCGTTTTTAATATTACGATTGCGCCTGTACTCAAGATAATTAATGTTGCTGGCTTCAGCGTCCACAGCTACGCTGACGATATCCAGATATACAGGCATTTCGATCCCACCGCTGTGGGCGACGTCTTAGAATCTCTGCAGCAGCTTCTCTTTTCACTACGGGAGTGGTTCTTCCAAAACAGTCTAAAACTCAATGAGTCTAAGAAACAACTGATCTAATGTCATCGCAATACATTAAGCTTGATGCAAATACATTTTAAATCCACAGTGCCTTCATTTCGTCCATCATCTGTTTTACTATACAAAGTTTCGAAGACCAGGTTCCGGATTCGGTTTTCCCTGACAATTTACGAATGAATTTATGAATGTTGGCTTTCCCTAGGAGGGGAGGGCCCCCATATATTTTTGGCTTCCCCAATTCATCTCGTTAGTATTTTGCTGTACACCTTAAAATAGGCTATTTTTCTCTGCAAGGCAAAAAATATGCCAGCTTTTTATATGGGAGTCTAAAAATCCATAAATTTTTGCCGTGCGATGTTAAAAACGTCATAATTGCCGGCAAAAATTTATGGATTTTTAGACTCCCATATAAAAAGCTGGCATATTTTTTTGCCTTGCAGAGAAAATAGCCTATTTTAAGGTGTACAGCAAAATACTAACGAGATGAATTGGGGAAGCCAAAAATATATGGGGGCCCTCCCTCCTAGGGAAAGCCAACATTCATAAATTCATTCGTAAATTGTCAGGGAAAACCGAATCCGGAACCTGGTCTTCGAAACTTTGTATAGTAAAACAGATGATGAACAAATGAAGGCACTGTGGATTTAAAATGTATTTGCATCAAGCTTAATGTATTGCGATGACATTAGATCAGTTGTTTCTTAGTTCATCGTTTGACTGTTTGAAGAACCACTCCCGTAGTGAAAAGAGAAGCTGCTGCAGAGAATTTCTAGACGTCGCCACCAGCGGAAAGCCGAATAGAAATGCCTGTATATCTGGATATCGTCAGCGTAGCTGTGGACGCTGAAGCCAGCAACATTACAATTCTGGTCCCGGCGCAATCGTAATATTAAAAACGATTGGCCCGATCAAGCTTCCTTGAGGGACGCATCGATTTGAGCTCAAGAGAAGACACTGCCAATTTGATTTGTTGATCCATGCGACACGAATCACCCAAGTGCCCGAAGATGAGCATCCCAATGTCCAACAGCCGCTTGAACGTGGAGCGTGATCAACTGTGTCAAATAGCGGACCAGTCGAGGCTAACCGGCGCCTGAATTGCTGACGCGTGTGACTAAACGCACCTTATTCCCAATAGTTTAGTTGGCGTCTTTTACGGTACGCTGATTGGTGATTCCGTTCGGAGGTGATCGTTTAGCTGTTGTGCCGCTACACGCTCTATGAAGAGAGATATGTTGAAAACTGGCCGAAAATTTCCATATCAGTCTTTTGAGTCGCAGTGTACAATGGCCAGCTTTTCACGCGGGAAGTGCTATCACTATTAATTCGATTATTGAGGTGTGAGTGAAATGAGGAGCCAGCTCATTAGCAAATCGTTTTACCTACGGCCAGTGAGCAGTTTGTACCTCTTTCCGACTAGGCGACATTAACTGTCCGTTACAGGTTGGAGAAGTAATTGTACATTTTGCCGTTGCATGCCTGGGAAAACAGAAACTGTATTTTAAGGTGAACTGATAAAACGTGAGAAATCGATTTTTTTCTATCTGCTAGCGAAAGACGTGGCGAGATCATCTGCACGACGCAGTGTTGGAGTAGCGTGCCGTTTTCTCATGTTCATCATGGAGTTAATGATACTCCGTTCTTGCCATTTGGCGTTTCCCAGAAAGAATTATTTCTTCGCACCTCACGGTACGTTGCTTATGGCGATTGTACTGTTCTTTGCTCACCTGGAAGGTGGGTAGTCCGTAGGACCGCTCAGAACTCGCCGCTCTATGGGTGTTGGCTGCATAGCGACTCCCTCAAATCGACTTGGGGCCAAATCGTTTTGAGCGAATAAGCGCTGACTTTTTAGAGACAGCGACCGAGAGCTAATAGGCCGAATTTTAGCCTAATTAGCTGCGCTATTACGGTATCCAGAATTTATTAGTCATCACTGGTTTCTTGTAGCTGATTGTTCGACCTTGCGACGTATTCGTGGGCTGCCGAGTATGCGTTTGAGAAGCAGACTGAACCCGACACCACAAGTCGGTGAGTCCAGCTAACAACCGTATTAATTCTGCAAAGCGTAAATTGTAGTCGTTGCTGTTGCTCCTCCCGATTGTGCTGCCCTTGTCCAGCCGCAAAGTTGAGCATTACCTTCATTTACTGCGGACCGTAGGAGTTGGAGCTTCAGGTAGAGCATCCAGATGAAGCGGCGAAAATGCGACATCGCGCCGATCGACTAATAGTGCTAACACAA
>JASANE010020461.1:0-17519 GCA_030248225.1 Trileptium ribeirensis | reverse complement strand
GTCGTAACCGAAGTCTCGGGCGGGGGCTGGAACCTCAGGGTAGTCCTTACGCCTATGGGCATGTTTCCTTCACTACTTTGACTGTACTAAGTTCTTACGAAAGTTCGCAAGGCGAGAAGACAACAATGTACGCACAAACGAATTGCCCAATTATACACTCGGCTAGGTCATCGTCGCGCCATGTACAAATGTGTTAATCTATGCTAGAACACGTTAAAATATTATATGCAAAAGACTACAAGCTGCGAATTTTGGTGAAATTTTCAACGTAACCGTACTGGATGTTTATATTTAGTAGCTGTATAAACAGATATTTAGCCAGCAGCAACATGTATCAAACGAACTTAAATGATAACAAGCGACTTTGCACTGAAGCGGAAATGTTTCAGGTATATGCTTTCAAAAATATTATAATATGTTATTCTTTAAAAGAAAGAAGTCACATTTTGATAGAACATTTAGCTGTATATATCAGTTAGATGACTTGACGATGTAGTGCGGCAATGACACTACCGTTGTTATGTATGATATTTAAAATATTAGCCACGCTAAGTTTATGTGGTTATGCATGTGGTGTGAAAGACATATAATGCACCACTTACAGTCAGGATGAGTGCAACGAGATTATAAAAATAAATAGAAGAAGTGGATTCTGCGGTATAATCAATTCTAGACAGAATCGGTTCTATATACTGGAAATGAAGCCACCATGAATTAAATTGAGTGGAATTTTTGCTTTTGTAAAATTAATTCTCCTAAAGATCGCTTTCGAACTATTTACAATATGTAAATGATTCTATCTTAAATAAATTCTATAAATTTCTATTTAAACTAATCTAAAATTTGCTAAAGCAATTGAACTGATTAAAAGAGTACAATAAATTCTATTAAAATAAATTCTTGAAAAGTACTAGTTAAATTCACTCCTGACCTGATTTTACCTAGATTTATTTCAATGATTGATTCTAGAAAAATGAGTGAGTAGAATAATATACCTACTTTGTACCACCTTAGTGCACGTATCTTACACTAATATCTTGCAGTAATATTATACGGATGATCACATATCTCCCTAAAAATTGAAAGTATAGATTTAAGCTACAGAAACCGCGCAACAGTTCTGCTATATATCACTACACCTATAGGAATTATAGCAATCACAACCGTATTCAATATCATCACACTTGAAAACATGAATGTATTTTCCACAATCCTGAATAGCAATTGAATAGCACTCTTCTGAATCGCTAGATGTGTAGTTTTGTTTTATTGCTATATTTTCTTTACTAAACAATATAAACTGGATATATTTAACTTTAGGTGAAGTCCATTTCCCACGAGATACAAAAAATGTTTGCACTTAACTGTTTTCGAACAAATTTAAGATATTTGTCGCATCGCTTTGAAATTTCGCATGCTCTGGGCGGACTCAAGCTGTCGGATTAATAAATCAGACAGCGAAGTAGCAGTCGGCAAACCTGTGCATTGCATTGCAACGCACTGTATGACAAAATATGAAAACAATGTCACAAGCCTGAGTATAAGCTTGCCTGAAAGGACTAAAAGCTTTTAGAGTATTTACGCTTTGATACAACGTGGCAAATTCTTCGACGACTACTGATTTACGTTAGAACTGCATTTTAATAGTTATTTCGACGCGACAAACATTTCATCATCTTTGCTGTTGTAATATACTACGAAAAGCATAACCAGCTAAAATTTTATGTGTTCGTATCTATGTCCACCATAAGGTATAGTTACCGACGCGTTTTTTCACGTAAAGTCAAGCTTCGAGGTTAATATAATATATTCCAAAAGTATTATAACCTCTAAACTTTTATGTGTACGTATCTATATCCACAAGGAGGAATAAACGGCGCGCTTTGTAGATAAAAATCGTATTTTGGTGTTACAATATCTGCCTAAAGCATGGTAACCCGTAATAGTTCATGTGTATGTCTCTATCTTCACCAGAAGGAATAACACGTTTTTTCACATAAAGTCGAGCTTTGCGGTTGTAATATTCTGCTAAAAGCGTTACAACCGCGAAAGCTTTATGTGTACGCATATATATCCACACGAAGGGGTAAACGGCGCGCTTTTTTCAAATAAAAGTCGTATTTTGGTGTTATCTATACTACCTAATGCATGATAACCGTTGATCTTTTATGTGTATGTCTATCCGTACAAACCAGCACTTTTAAATAAAAGTTGTACTTTGATGTCATAATATACTGTCCCTAAAGCATAATAATCGCTAAAGTTACATAGTTATGTGTATCGAGACTATGCCACCAGAAAATGGTAACCGCCGCGGTTTTTCAGATAAAGTGGAAGTTAGTATCAATATACCACCTAAAGCATGATAACCGCTATAGTTGTTGCGATACATCATCCAAAATTTTCGCTGTATGTGCGGATAATCTAACGTACTGAACACCTACATACCGATTATATAGCTGGAAACATTTTGACAACGGAAGAAAAAGAACTGAAGTAAACAATTCGGTGTCAAAATCGCAAAGGTATTTAATGTTTGCTATATTAACTAGCTTTGGTTGCCAATATTTAGTTTAAATTTAGATAGCACGCATACTGTATCAATGTTATTTAGTAACATCATCAAAACTTTAGCTAGATAACCACTAGCTATTTTTTTTTTCCAAAATTCGGACATATTCAGCTGTTTGTCATTTATGGCCTCAGGATCATCAGCTCTATTTAGTTCAAGTTTTCATTGTTCCGCCAAGTCCTTTCGGCGACAGTCGGTTACTATTTAGTTAATTCTAATCGGAGATTTGTTTACGAAATCGGGTGACAAAATTCATAGTCAAAATCAAACTAAGTGTTACTACTATCGTTTATTACCTTTGCAATGGATTCTCCGATTTGTTTTTAAATGCCAATAAATATTATATCCATTAGCCCAATTTATTGGCCATCGGTTGAACGGAATTGCAAGCATTTTCAATGACGCTATGCCTATCGTTTCTCAGCATTGACTTCTTAGTTTAACTACGTTTGACTCAAGTGAAGAATACCTTCACATTTGTTAATTAAATTCTTTACTAAATTTTGGCAATTTTGTAGATGCAATTTATTTTTAAGCACATAGTTCCGTTTTTGTTTTGTTCAGGTTGTTGTGTACCCGTTATTTCGCAGAATACTTCATCAACAAATGATTTTTTAGTTAAAATTAAAATTTTAGATTTACAGAAATGTATATATAAACTGTGGCGCAACATACTAAGCATTTACTAAAAAAGCAGAATTATTTCTTCGGATTGTCGTTTATCGCGGGATTAATCCTGGGTGTAAAAATTATGTTTTATATTGGGAAAACATCTGTATGTGGCAAAGTACAGAAACTTTAACATGTGTTTGGGAGCAAAAACAGTGCTAAAATTCTGCTGAATTTCAGTTTTCTAAGAATTTGCTGTGTTTTCATAAGTGGAGCAGGAGTGACACTGTCTAATTTCATAGAAAAACAAATAAGAGTATATTTTTAGTAAGACAGCAAAAATACTTAAAATTAAATCCATTTTGCATATTGTAGAACACAGCTATTTATCTTGGCCAGCAAATGCTGTTATTATGCTGATAACGTTATATAAACCTCCTTTGGAAAATCAAAAATCTCCCATTTTCCCGAGCGAAACCTACACAGACATATATTTTTAGTTTAGATTTAATAAACGCAGTAGATGCCCAACAATACCACAACGGTTGAAGAGTTAAACTGCTGCGCAGCGTTATCGAAAATATTTTTTCAAATGTTTTGCTACGATTACATTCTCACAAATTTCGACCAGGCATGAATGATTTCACAGTGTCTCGTACAACTGTTGTTGGAAATTTCCGGCCTGTGTATATGTTTACCATCATTAACCGCAGAAACTTATTCTTCATTGGATTAGACTAAAGTCATCGATGAAAATAATCCGTTTGACACAAGGTTCAACGCAGAAGGTTTTGTTTACCAAATCTATTTAATGCTTATTTGACTTATTTTGTATAAATCTATTTAGGCAGAATGCATTAATTTGGTTCTTTTGTGCTGCCTAAATGCATATCATATAACCCGTCTCATTCACAGGCGCAACCGTCGGCTAAAATCAAGCCCAGGGGCATCTCGTTATATTATTAAAAAGGAAGATCGTACTGCAAAAGTTTCAGGGGCGACACTCCTTTTTAGGCTCAGTTTTATATTAGCCTCTGCTTTTATCGCTTACGGCGGAACCTGAATATCGCTTGCGCTTCTAGCTTGGCTATGACCTCCCGTCTATATGCATACCTATATATTGGATTATACCGCGGTGTGTACAATTATTGGCATGGTGCAACAGCGAGCAACCGGGATTTATGGCATTAAAATTGATTGAGCTTCTTCGATCAGCGGAAACAAACCATTTCGTGCCAATATTATATTGCGAGTTGTTGGGTTGTATAGTCAACCAGCGATGTACATATGTGACTGGCACACTTTTATATTGCGTGTGGCTAATTTCATTTGTGAATGTCGCTGTTTTTGTCTACTGAATATCATTTTTTATTTTCGGTTTTGTCCCAGTGAACTCTTAAAACGGTATTTGTTTCATGAACCAGAGCCATTTTCATAAATGTTTAAAATTCGACACAGTAATAGGGCCGTGTATCACGGTGTCTGTCTTTTTAGTGTTAAGACAAGGAAATTTCTTAGGCTTACAATTCAAACACTGTTCCTTATATAAATTCCATTAACAAATTTGTAGTATATCATACCTTTATCGTGCGATATTTGACTTTATAAATCGTGGTTTTTACATCGCTGGAGTGCCTATCAGCTAGATAAAATGTCTGCTGGGCTACTGTTGTTAAAATGTCTGTTTAGGAAAATTATGGTGTGCTTAACAAATTTCGACTTCATGTTCGAAAGTTGATGTAACACCAACGTGGTCGAAAAACTGTCTGTAAAATTCCAGCCGCGGCTAATAGTTGAGTCTTCATAAAACTCAAGATCAAGGTTTTGGTGCTTATGAAGATTTTGCAGCGAAGTCTTCAAATGGTATAATTGTCCTCGGTATAGAACTCGTTACAAATTTCTGCAGATATTTAGTACCATCCTTGTGTTAGGCATGATTTTCTTTCGTTAATCGACTCCAGCCGTTTATCTGCAAGGCATAGCCATATTTGGCCATTCCAGCTACTATTTTCTGCAAATCCAACAAAATAGAATGGCGAACACTTTGCAATGCACCTTACAGTGGCTGTCTAACTATTATATTTGCATACAGAAATGTAATCATTGTTTAATAAGAGCATTAGTGCCCACAGGAAGACTACCTTTACGTTTTGAACTCTCCAAGCGATACTTACTATGATTCCGCTCGCATTCTCCCTACAACCTCCAAAAATTTTAGTGACTGATGAGCAAAATTTTTAAAAAATTTATGGAAAACTGGGGTAAGCTATCAAGAAAATTTTAGAAGCACGGGGAAAATTATTGATTATCTCTACCCAACCTTTCACCGCTCCGTTCCCGAGCCATTAGGTGGACGAACCTTGGGGACCTATGAATAAAAGGAGATAATTACCACTTTGCTTACCTAAACGAACGTGCATCCAAACATTTCGATTGCTGGTCAATTTAAAAAAGTAAAATATTGAAATTATAAAGTTATGATATGTAATTATGATGTAGAATATGAAATGTACGTATATATTATAGTGCCGAAAGTCCGCCGTCTTACAGGGGCAGATGATCTCGAGGATGAGGTCGTCGGGGAGAAGATGGTCGGTGGGATGGACGAGGTCGATGAGGGAGGTGGTTGGTCGGCTGGAGATGGTCGGTTGTGGGAGGAGGTCGGTGGGAGAGGTGGTTGGTGATAGTTGCTGGTGGGGGGTGGTCGGTTGGTTAATGTTGTTGGTGGGGAGGAGGTCATCGGGGGATGTAATTTTTTTCTGGAACTTTTAGGAACTCAAATTCCCCCGCTCCCGATTTTTGCCAATGTGAGACAAGCTTTTCCTTAATCCCTCTATTTTTTACCAATTTTACCCCAGCTTTTACCACTTTCAAAATATTTTTAGCGATTTTAGCTAATATTTTCCACACGGGGTGCGGAGTCTTAAGGGGAATAAATTTGCTTGGGGATGGGTTCGCCTGCTACTCCATGGACACTTATGATATATATTATACACACTGAATGTACATATCACATATTACATAAAATTCACTGTATAAAACGATAAATCATTTCGTTGGCTTAACAAATGCTTAGTGTTATTCTTTCCTCCCCGCATTTGAGATAGATAAAATCGATGCCCAGAGCTCCAATTAAATCAGGTACCTAAGTAGCTTCCATTCTTTCCACCAAAAAATAACAATTTGTTCGGTTATTTTATCTTATATAACCGCAATATACAAATTCTAAAAGTTCGATCGCAACATGTATTGTTCGTAGATTATGTCAGCTTCCGTTATTTTTACTGAACGCGATTGAGATTCCACATGAAAACTTTTAATAACTTAACGATATATTTGCTTAAGTTCTTTAACAGACAGCGACAATTTACAATGCGATGCTAAATTTTACATGTCGTTTAGTTACACATTTTGTGTATTGTTCACATAACACTGTATGTTACAGGAAAGCACTAATTTTTAATTTCATACAGAATCACAAGTATTTATATAGATTTGTACAGGTTTTTTACACATGTAACAGTGTTTCCCAGTTTTGACATATGTTTAGTTTCAGACTTCACATAATTCGATTTGTTTTTATTGGCACTAGTACCATTCATTTACTCTCTTACAATTTGTATAATTGTAATTTCACACAATTATTGCGTGACATTATTTACCTACATTTTGCGTAAAAATTAACACAAATAGAAACAAATATATGGCAAACAAATTCCTACGCCAATATGACTATGCCAACACATGTTGTAACGAATAGAGCGCAACAAATGTATGGTTTACAGCACATAATATGTAAGAATTGTAACGCAGAATATTTATGATTATTTAAATACCCTTTATATAAATTTACACATAAGAATTGTATGATTCTCTGCGAAATTATATGCAGCATATGTATGATAATATTCACAACCATTCGCAAGAAATTGCATACAAAAATGTAGGATTATTTTATACAGACATAATATGAAATTTCTGATTATAGATGTTTTATACCACATAACTTGTTTGAAGCTGCATAAACCTAACGTATAATAAAATATTTACTGTAATTAGTACAAAAATTTCAATTATGCATGAACATTCAAAAATTTATAGTATTTTATGTAATACAAATGTTTATAAAAATTCATTCATTAGACAAATTTAATACAAAAATATATGAAAATTCATACGTTAATATATATGAAATTTTATGGTAATAAATATAAAATTTGTATAATACATATACAATTTTTGATGCAAGTATATATTCAAATTGATACATTGCATATCTTGTGTTGCATACAATATAATCTAAATTCATACAATGCATGTGTTGTATTTGATCCAAACGTTTAAAGGTTCGTAAATTTTGCGCCATATTTCATGCTATAAAATGCTATAATTTAATCAACAACAATTGTATTTCATGCATAGGAATCCGAAAATTCAGGCAATAGAGACCCAGATTCAGACAATGTATCAAACTCCATACAAAATTGTTTTAGACTTAGTGCATCACTACAAATGTATGAACTACTAGTAGTAGGAAAAACAGGGGCTCTGCGCCAATTGATTAATTATCTGTTAAATTTTAGGAAAAATAATATTTCATGATTTCTGATCACGTGACTAGGCAAAATCATTAATGACCACTGCACAATAAATTATTCGCCATCATTCACACACTCATTGTTCTCATGCTTCATAAACTCACCTGTTCCGACATTTTCCATTTCACCAAGCTCCAGATACGTCTCACTTTATCATGAAATTCGTTAGGATTAGAAACCAGACATGATATTGTGTATCACTGCGTAATACTAAAGTATGACAGGGATTTTGTGAATGCAGTGTAGGTTGTAATTAATATAAAGTCCGTGTTCATCTTAGCTTGTTCTTATGGCGGAATTTTTTTCTTTAAGAAAAAAACTAAATTCTTTATTATTTCTGCCTAATGAACGCAAATTTAAAATGTATTGGCTGAAAAACTTTTGCAAATATTATTTTTCTGGAAATATAGAATGGCAACTTTAGTTGCCAGTCGCCAGTAGTGTTTGTCAAAATCTGTAATAAACGGAAATTTGGCTATTTTTGGTGACAAACACAGATTATTTGAATCAAATTATTTCACGTCAAGAACAGCAAAGAACGCCACAAAACAACTAAAATATTTGTGTTGTCAAAAGTATTTAGTATTTCAAACAGAACTGTTTTATCAGCATGGCACGACTGCTTTTCCATTCACATTTGAGTCATTTTTATACGCTCCACAGCGTTACTCTTTATGATAGTTTTTGAAGCATTCAACGTGAAGCGACACGTTACATTTCTCACACATGTAAGGCTTACGCCCACCGCAGCGCTTACAACGGCTGTATTTTGTTTTCCCACGAACGACAAAATGATTCGTTTCGTCCAGCGGCGCAGCACCTACGGCAGAACCTCGGATAGCAATCGGCCGACCAGCACCTGCAGGCGCATTCCCGTGTTTAGCAATTATTTCGATCACAATTTGACGTTGGAACTGAAGTAGCGGGATTTTTGGATCTACAGCCGAACGATAGAGATGCCATGCATTGACCATAGATGCCGACAAGCTCACAAAAATAATGGCCACCACCATTTCTTGGATCTAATGCGAATACGATATGTGGCGACAAACTGGTCGAATAAATCAATACCTCCCATTTGCTTGTTGTACCAGTCAATAGCCTGGGGAACGGGAACACCGATCCGTGTTTTCTGAGTGGATGAATAACGGCTGGCGCTTTTTAATCGATGACACGGAATATAGTTGGTAGCGACCGTAACGACATTATTGCTATTCCAATGAACGACCAGAGTTTTACCATCTGAAGCTAAATCAAATTCCCCACGTAGTTTTTTCATCATATCCTTCTTCGGGGCTAAAGGAGGGCCTTTCAAACAGTTGTGGCGAATTGTTCCGCAGCCACAGATTTCCTCCTTCGTCAGAGTTTCGAGCACGGATAATGAGGATGCTAGAATGCGCCTTGGTAAATGCTGAACTTGTCCCTCGTTGTCGTCGTCGGACTGTTCAGAGTCGCAGTCCGAATCAGCATCACGGCGTTCAGTTGGCGGTTGCATAGCAATAGATTGTTCACGTTCGTCGTCGCTGTTTAGAGACAGCTCATCCGATGCAATGACATCCAATACCTCTTTCAATGTGTACCTAAAGCAATAATACAAATATATAAACAGTGGCGTGCCCAGGATTTTCAGTCTGATGTTTAGGATTCCCATCGTGCCCAGAATTTTCCGAAAATGTTCAGTCTCGGTGGGGGGATGCAGCCCATCCCGATGGGCGCGCCGATATACATATAGAGCATACATGCCAGCAGGGGGCTAGGAGGGGTAACCCCGCCCCGAGGCCGAAAAGCCAGGAGGGGTAGTCCCCCCTGGGGTTGGGGTGCGCAGCACTCCCCCCCCCCCCGAAGGGTGGCTTGGCGGCCCTCGACTTTAGTGCTTCGAAAAGGGTTTGTATTTTAATAATTTTTATGCAAACACTGCACTCATACGCGAAAAATGTGGCAGCGAGCAGCAAAAAAAATAAAAAAGTGTTCACGACTAACCCCCTAGGAAAATTTGGCCGGCCAGGGCTCTACCCCCCCCCCCTGGCGTGACCGACCGCCGATATGTATGATATAGTGTGTACATAAATGTAGTAATAGAAGCAACTACTCTGTACATCGAAAAAATTCATAGTACGCCGATACCAATTGCCCTACGGCAAGTCTTGAAAAACTTGACACTCCAAATGGCGACTGGCAACTATAGTTGCCACCTAATTTTTTCTAGTTGTTGAGCAATGTACCAAATTGATATACGACCATGTGCTAGTACATTACAAAGGTGGAAAGATTGTTATAGTTTTTAGCACAATAATAACCTTATACACACACCAACAAACAACACTCACCTTATCTTGTCGCCATGGTCGCGTACCCGTTTTGACATAGTGTGACGAGCTTGATGTTTAGTATTGGATTGCTGTTACAATTTAATATAGCAACATTTAAAGTAAATTTAGTCTAAAAATAGATGCGTAGTGACGCAGCTAATGCACAAACTAAGTGATTAGAGGCCATTATAGCAAGAAAATTTATCCTAATCTAAATGGCAACTATAGCTGCCGTTCGCCAATAATGGAAAATTGAGGTCGTTAATTACAAAAACAATTGTTTATTTGTTGTTCTTTTCATTGAAGACCACAGCTTTGCAGCATGTAGATAACTGTATTGTTGTAACATAAATAATATATTGCAACAAAAAATAAAAACAATGTTAAACTCTGTTAAATTTTATAAACAACCAATATACTTCACTAGCACACATATTTCTCAACATACCGCCTAATTATTGGGTGATAAACTTGGACTGTAGGCAATAATATCAAAATTATTCGGATATTGTCAGTCACACAATTAGCAGAAACTTTCAACCTGTTGATTTTAGTTTAGTTAAGTTATGCGTGGTTTACGATACGGAAAACTGTGAAATATATAATCTTATTTGCGGAGCTTCTATAGAGATAGTATCAGGTTGAAAAATATCAACCCAACCCAATCCGACAATAAACCCAATAGCCGGCTATAAAAAGTTATATAGTAAAAATCTGCAGGAATTGCCTTTTACAGCTTGTCATAATAAACTTTTGTCTCTTACAAACGCCGGAAACAGACACAAATCTCTAACAGCGAACTAAAACAGACATAAATCTCTTTCACTTAGCCGTAACAGATTTTTGTCTGTTTCGGCTAGCTGCAAGACTCTGTTTTCTTTTATAACCAGCTATAAGAGACAAATTTCTCTTACAGCTATCCGTCTGGTTTTGCAGTCTCTTACGTTGGCTTTAAGAGACTTTTGTCTTTAACAGCAATGCAGTACAAACTAAAATCTGTTATAGCTGTACTTAAGATATTTTTATCTCGTATGGTCACTCGTTAAAGACTTTGATCTCTTGCGGCCAGCTCTAAAAGACAAAAATCTCCACAGATGGCTGTGAGAGACTAAAATATCTTACTATCGTCTGTAAGAGATAAAAATATCTTACAGTTGAGTATAAGAGACAAAAGTGCCTTATAGCTATCTATATAAAACTAAAATATTATACAGCCAGTCTTAAGAGTTTTTGTCTCCTAAGGACGGGCGTAAATGACAAATCTGCCCCGTTTTTGTACGCATTTTTCTGTGCAAGATACACTACACGGCAGCACAGCAACAAAGACACGGTTTAAACTGTTCTTCTCAATATATTCATTTTCATTTGATTGTTTAATATAATAACATTCAGTCAAACATTTTTCAAACAACAACTGTCTTGACTCTTTAGTTACCACAAACCAGGACGTATTACAGTTTTCAAACTTCCGATGTTTCACTGAACCAAATTTTTCAGTGACCTTCTCTGTTGGGTTGTATGTTTGTGATATAAGTTTAAACGAAAATCCGATTCGAATCCTTGACTAAACTGAATCTGATACCACCTGATCCGGTGCAGTTCATACTAAGGTGACAGTTGTTTCAAGGTGTTGGAGTATAATAGTCAGTTATAACATCAGCCTATTATCAAGAGTCGATGAATGGTCGACTCTACTAAAGAGTGTGACACTATTTAGCTTTTCGTTATTTTCGTCCACGGTATGTCGCGGTCGTTTTCGCCCTTACTCCCCCTATAATTTCATGACCACATCAAAGTCCCACCCATGTTTATGCATAACCACTGCAGAACGCGCGGGTTCTTGGATCTATAAATTATTTTTCTAAAAATTTTTAAGCACATGAGGGGGTGTGCAAAAAGTGGTTTACCAACATGGCTGAGAATTTTGTGGCCCAAGGTCCTGGGGGTATCTGAATTTTGTGAACCATATACATAGGTGGAACGTAAATTTAGTGATCCAGGAACATAAGCACGGTACAGGTTGTTGACCTAAGAACTTGTGGGGTCTTTGAACATGGGTGAGGTAGTCATGACTCAATTGTTGGATCATGTACTGAGGGGGTAATGGCGAAAATGACAGAAAGGTACTTTAGAGAAAAATAAAAGCTGAAGAGTGTCACACTCTTCAGTAGTGTCGACCATCATCCACTCTTACTATTATGTTTGTTGCGTTAGAGAAGAGCTTTTCAAAGTCGACCTCAGCTTTTCTAGATACTTTAGGCCTTGCTCGGCTCTCACAGACATATTTTAAGCTCAGGTTTGGCTAGGCCGCTCAGACCAAGGCCATGCCTAGAGCCTACATTCTCACCTCTGTCGTACACTAAAAATGCATGAACATAAATCACCGCACTAAAATGTGTATGCCAACCAAACCACACAAATAACGTATGAAAAAGTACGCACATATTCACGTGACACAACTGAGACACGGTGAAAATTGGGACTACCTACACTACAGTCACCCTTAAAGGCAAATATAAGCTAGATGACTTCATCGTATAAAATGTAAGGTACACATTTGTGTTCTCGTGTCAAACACGTCTACAAATATTTATATTCTGAATAAAATGGTAGTTCTACAACCTTTTACACGGGAAATTACCAACTTTACAGAAGTACCACAGAATAATTTTTTCGAATGCTACTTATTAGGGTGAGCGAAATTCTTTCGATATCCTAATGGCAAACCAATACTGTTGCCAATATTACATCTTTTGTTATTCCAGTAACAAGACATTCCAGTATTTATACTATGAAAAACATAGACATATTGCAGTACCAGACAACAGCGCTGTAGAATGGAACGCGCCCGATACACCCGATGGATAAAAACCTGATACTTGAACAATTACATCAAAGCTGGCTTGGCTTTGTAAACAATGTTAAGTAGCAGTTGATGCTTTTAGTACCCTGTGTGTCCTCCAAGTAAAATTCTCACCATGCAAAGGAAATATTTAGAATTAATGTACGCCTAGCTGCGTGACCCTTATACTTACTTATGTGTACAAAAAACTCGAAAATTTGTGTTACAACCGAGCCTTCGTCCGTACCGTGCTACAAACGATCGATCGTCCGTATATTGGATTATAAACGACAAAGTATCTACAAATTTAGCAACAGATTAATCATCGACTGTAGCAATTACAAACGACAAAGTGTTTGTAATATTTGTTACGAGCGATCGGTCGTTTATAACATTTGTTAAGGACGATCGGTCTTTTATAACAAAAGTTAACGACCGATCGTTTATAACAAACGACCGATCGTTTATAAACGACTGATCGTTATAACAAATATAAACGACTAGTTGTTTGTAATATTTATTATGGGCGATCGATCATTTGTAACAAATGCTACAAACGATCGCTCGTCCGCAACAAATATTACAAACAACGAGGTGTCTGAAGTTTCCGGTTCCCAAATTCCCGATTCACATATTCCTTATTCCTACATTTTCAAATTTTATAACTTATAGATTGCATCGATACAATTTCCAGTGTCGTTCTATTGTGAAACGAGCGATTTCATTACCATGAAAGCAGTACGAAAGGTAATTTGGCTACTTAATATATCCCTGGTCAAATTTAACATTATAAAGTTAGAAACAATAACAAAAACGAATTCAGATTTTAATTTAACAGCTTTTTACGTTATTTTACCATATACAGCAGAAGCTTCGGTAAAAGCAACAGATTATATCTCGATGGCTAGCACACATGTACTATGAAATTTCCAGCCAAATAGATTATTACTGAATTAATTTATCCTAAGAAGATAGATGATCCTCCTGCCTAGTTACAATATACCCATTTGAAAGCAGTGTTTACTGCAACACCTGTAACTCGAGAAGCGATTGGAGTAACTAAACTTTTTACCAGTGAATACGTTCATAGAATGACACATACGAGAAAAATTATATGCCTGTATCTATTATTGTTCGCAAGTAGGGGTTGAAAAATTCCTTTACGTTGAGCAGTAAACAGTTCATATCAAGACGTTATCGTCTAAATCCTAATAAGCGATAGACATATGGCGTTAAAATTTTCCGAAGGAACGCGGCGGCAAACGAATTACCTGTAGTAATGATGCAAACGGAATAAGCTCTTCGTGAAACAATAATATTGTTAAAATCGCATATTTTAAAACATCTTGCTGGTTGACTTGTTGTTATTTATTTATTGCTTGGGATTAGTGGGTAAAATTTAGAAAATACACCATGAGATAGAAAGCTTGCAAAATAAATATCACAGCAACAATCTCCCCACCATGGAAAATCCTGTGCTTTTGGAAAATTTAGGGTAATTTAGTTGTTATCAAGTATTCGTTTGGAAATAGTTGATGACTTAAGATAAATATTTACGGCACATGTGAAAAGACGTTGCTAACCCAACAGTCTCCGTGCAGCATCTAGTAGCATTTATCAAAAATGATCGACGCCTACTACAAATGTTATAAAAACGACCGACCATCCATAACAAATATCACAAACAGTTCGTCATTTGTAATATTTGTTACGGACGACGAATCGTCTGTAACCAAAACTATAGACGCCTAGCCGTCCATAACCTAATATACAGACGATCGGTCGTTTATAACGGAAAATTATTAAAACGACACGAGAAATTTCTGAAATCCACACGAGAAAATATTTCCATTTGAGCGATCTAATTTATTAAAACTACACGAGAAATTGCAACATCGTTAGATAATCTCTGTCGTTCTCATCCACTGTTCTCTGTTGCATATCGTCGAAATTTCATCAAGTTTCTCATGTCAAATTGATAATAAATAACAACTCGTTATTTTGACGGTTCAATTGTTTGCGTTTTACTTTACTAAATTTCGCTATGCCCAAGAATATCGAATGGGTATTGGTTCAAGATTTTGCAACGATGGCACAAGCTGAGGCTTACATCAGCGAACATAATGTTCGAAAGCATCGGGACTACCAGCTGAAGAGCGCAAGGCGACAGAACTTCGTCGGTCGCAATAAGGATTTGTTTGGGTGTTATTACAAAATGAACTTACATATCCCGTCCGACGGCTCATACCTTTCTTTATTCAAAACTGGCGAACACCACCATGAGGATCGAAAACGGGGGATCACGGACAATGTGAAAGAAAAAATCGAAGAGGGAGTGGCCATCGGCCTCGCCACCAATTTAATTAAGCGCTCCCTGACCAACTCTGACATGGAGCTACCAGATGACAGGCAACTGTACAATGCTATCGCTTACTGTAAGCGCACGAAATATGGTGACAACCAACTAACAACTCACGAATTTGGCCTGTGGTGTCAACAGCGAAGTTTCGCGGATAACTTGGGTGATCATGATCCTTTTGTGTCTATTTACTCGTCCGACCCAGAAAGTCTGTTTTTTCACTTGACTACAAAATCGCTAGTGGACAAAACTGGGCGATCTTGCTTGCTTCAGATAGATGGAACTTACAAATTGAACTGGGAACAGTACCCAATCCTCGTTACGGGAACGTCGGACTTGAACAATCATTTCCATGCAACTGGATTGTCTTTGGTCTGCAATAATGAAAATAGACAATCATTCTGTATGTTATTCGACGCCATACGTGCACCTAAATCAAGTTGTGGTGCTGATAGCGACAACGTGCGGTACATCATGGCGGATGGTATCCGATCATTGTCCAACGTCATAAGTACGCACATGCCCAATGCCAAACGCTTAATGTGTTGGGCGCATATGAAACGCCGAGTGCGCGACCACAAAAGCCTACTTGGATCTGCGTGGAATGTTACGGAGACCGATTTAGATTATCTTCAGGCATCGCCGTACAAACAAGTATTTGACGTTATCCATAAGTTTGTCATGCCCAACGGCGATATATCCTATACCATCGAAGCAAGCAACTGCGACATGGACATTGCACGATTCAGGGTATTGCATGAAAATCCTGGATACATTCAATCATTTGAATATGTAAACACTCGCTTGGGATTAAAATTCTGCACCACGGATATGATGTCAGCGAACACGCCAAATCCGTCCCTATTGGGCAGCGCCGAGTTCGTGGACGCCCGAAGAAACTCGGCTCGGCCTACGAAAGACAATAGTCAATAATCACAAATTTGTAAGTTCTTTAACCAGTTTCTTGTGTGGTTTTAATCACTGTTTCCAAATATTATCATAAATTTCTCGTGTGGTTTTAAACAAATTTCTCGTGTGGTATTAATAAGTTACCGTTTATAACGAGCTACGGACGTCGACTCGTTTATAACACGAATTTTCGAGTCGGTGCGCGCATTATTCTGTGAGCGGCGCATTATTGAAATGTGTTAACAATATTAGAATTATCTTTCTATCAGCGCTTCGTAGATATAAACTATAGTGAAATGTTATCATCATAAGAAATGAATTTAGCTAAAAAACTAGCAAACGTTAAACCGATAATAAAGTATAAAAATTTTGAATGAAAGCTTTATGAGCGTATTCGCAGCGTTATGGAGAACTTAACTTTTGTTTGATGTATTCCCGAAGCGTGTACTCGTGCTCTTATACAATTTCATGCGCTTAAAATTAGGTTGCTATGAGAAATCCTAAGATTTCAAGTTTCGTACGCGCAATTTCTTTTTGTGTATTTTTAAACTCTTTGAAATATCTGCTATTTTAAAATCTTCTAAATTGCCGCCTGATGTCTCCAAGTATTTAGCAGTTTCGATCTGTTAAGTAAATATACTGTAAAAATAAAATCAAATTACTATATGTTATATTTGGCAACAGCAAAATTTACTCTGATCTTCCATATTTAATAAGCATGATTTTTAGATTGCTTATTCACCTGTGAATGTGTCTGTATTATGTAAATTCTATAGCATGTTACCACATCACATGTATCACTCTGAAAATGTGAGCAAATTTCATACGCCCATTTTCGAATCACAAATAGCATTAGCGAAATCTGCGCTTATTTTAGATTTTCAATGATAAGAACTTAGACCTTATATTTTTCATATGGATGACTTGGGACTATGTCATTTTTCGAGTAAGTTACAGCGAAAATGTAGGCAACTTAAGTACACCGTTTTCATATTATACGTAGTATTAGCAACATTTATGTTAATTTCAAAGCAAAACAATAATTGTCGTAGAAAATGTCATCGCACCTCAAGTTTCACTGCCCTGAATATCACACTGAATCATACACCCCCTAGGTTGAGCCTGGTAGGATTCATGGTTGTAAATTTTTGACCATAACAGCAAAATTTATACTTGTAAAAATTGATCTTTTCGGGTCGCTGTTCATTTACAATAAAGACTGGAGGCTTTGTAGGTATAAGTCAATAAGCACGTCCTGCTGAAACACATCATAGCACCATTATCTGAGAATACTTTATAATTATTTATAGCCTCCTCAATA
>JASANE010020460.1:0-33624 GCA_030248225.1 Trileptium ribeirensis | reverse complement strand
TTGGTTTCATATCTTTACAGAAACGTCTATAGCTATATATGATTCTATATACCTATTACTTCAATGACGCAATATATCAAAGCCCAAAAAAGTTGAACTAAAATTTACAGAGCTACTATTATTATCTGAAGTACTTCATTTCGCTTTTCAATTTGTGCTCCATTTTTTCTTAGAACATGATTATTATTAACACATACCTTCAACATTTTAGATACATTATGAACATACAGTAAGTGATATTGCGATGCTTTTATATTACTTCTGGTGGATTAATTAAATTCAGTATGACAGGCCAGTAATATTAATTTAATGTATATAATTTACAGGTCTCTAACTTTCTGTGAGTTTCTGGCAAGGTCTCATAGGGGCTTTGGGGGGGTTAGGTTGTCAGCGGCAAATTTTTGCAGATTTTTAAGAACTCAAAATATTCCCCCAATCTTCGAAATTTTACGATTAATTTTTCCTAATTAGCCCTATTTTCCCAGTTTTACTCCAAGTTTTGCTAATTTTCACCTTATTTTTGTAAATTTCCTGTAAAATTTTCCAAGCGCCTTCGGCCCGTGCCTGAAAGGTCGCGGTTGGGGTACCTTTGGCTTCGAGAGTTTCAGACAATTAGAGAAAGATGAGGCCCCGACCTTCCATTGACACCTATTACATATTTATAAGCTGATATTGATACATACAGATTGCCGTATTATTTTGAAATTTAGTTTTAACTCATCCAATCGCAGTAACCATGTTTCGGTTAATGGATTTCTTGGCACATCTGATTAATTTTCACAAAGTGGCAGCAATAAAATTAATGAAACATTTGAGAACACTGTTTTGAATGAATAGTAATTTATTTATAGAGGTGAGTCACATTTCACAAACGTATTCCGTGATGAATGGAATACGCACGTGCTTGTCGGGATTTGGTTCCGTTTTCCGATATATATTTCAACTTAATGTCCATTTTTCTTCATTGATAACAGACTAAGGAATAAATTATTGGCTTATATTGAGTTGCTTTACTAGATAAATTTATTCTCTTTAGCTAGGCGGTTGGCTTCCACATTCTGTAAGTAGCTAGCGTATTTGCGACAAACGGGGTTAGTGGTATACATGCTCACAGAGGTGATAGTGGGTTACCCCCGGGGCTCGAACTCCTCCTCCAACGGCCTGGCAATCTCTGTCCCCCTCGGCAGCCCAAACCCACCCCGACTACCGCTCCAAAAGGTTCAAAACAAGGTTCAAAATTTATATTAAAGTTCACTACATGTTTTGAAATATGTTTTAATTCTAACACCACTGTCATTTTTTTTCGCAACCGCAAGTTTTTTCATAACTCTAACCGTTATAATAGTCACAAAAATCTATGCCTACTGCCAAAGAATTTAACAAAGCGACTTGATTTATAAAAAAATATCTTGATAAAATACTAGCTATAATGATGCAACTAATTATCATGATGCAGTATGCAACATAATTATCTGTTGGTGAGGCATAGACATAATGGCTCTGAAATAGTGTTAAGCTTCGGCCAAGCTTCAAACCAAACGGCCGGTCTGCCGGGGATCAACGGTTGGCTGGCGGCATAACGGTTGTCCGGCGACTCATGTCCAGCCATAGTCACAACGGCCAACCTGCCGAGGCTCATCGGCCGGTTGGCGGCTTAAAGGTAAGTCCGAATGCTCAGCTGCTCTGCGGTTGCGCAATAATGTTCGGCCGACCGAACCGACCTCTTCCACGGCCGTCGCTCAACACTACCCTGCATAGGCAAGATCTAATATTAGTTAAAATTGCCGTATTTAAATATTTTAAACCCATGATCTTTAAGATAATACCGAACCATTGCCATTTTGTGTAATGAAATGTTCCTAGATAAAACAAGACCCTAAGCGCTACTAATATAAGGCCAGTCGGTATGTATTATTATGGCTATTAAAACGCGTAGAATTATGAAAAAAATTGTGTGACAGTGGTATTAGCTTTAAAACACACGTTTCTAAACACGTACTGAACATAAACCTAAATTATGAACCTTGTTCCAAAATTTTACATGAATACATATATGCATTGTACGTGTTACATATTATCATTGATACCCTGTATATATATATTTGGGAGCAGCCGTAAAACGCCTTGATTGTAACGAATTATTGCATATATGCATATGAAAAATATAAAAGGCAATTTAACCATTGTTAAAATGTTTCGCGAGGCCTCAGTGCGCAGACGCGGGGAGAGTTAGGGAAAACCGTCACCTTCGGGGCCTCAGGCAGTGAAAGAGTGAATATGGCTTATGAGATAGGACGTTTTTGGTTGTGACCATCACCCTAAGTACACCAATCATATAGATTTTGCCACGTAATTTCAAGCTACATCAACAACTAAGCATTATAATAATTAGAGAGATCTACAACATATATGCAGCCAAAAAACCAACCAACTAACGCAGATCATGTAACCATTTGTCATCTATGTTTGAATTACAAGGACCATTTCGGCCAATTGCCCTGTGTGCAAATAATAACATAACCGTAATTAATTCAAAAACCAATTTTGATGTTGTCTTATAAAAATGAGAAAATACACTATTGACCTTAAAATGTGTGTACATAGAGAATAGTTCAGGTGCCATCAAAGACCGGCATGCGAGAAAAATGTACGGCTCTTGATATATCAAAATCAGCGCCTTATATAAAATTAAAGCTCTGTTAGTATGATCCTACGAAAACCCGTGAACAGTGGGGACCGAATGCTAGACAGTTAAACTGAGTAATTTAAACGAAGACATATCACACTCTATTAGGATTTTATGGTGTATCTATCCCAACGTAGGATCTATCAAGATGTAACAATGATACTTAGGTTTCGCGTATAATTTGCCTATAACAATCGGGTAAGGGAATGCTGACATGTTCGGGTGGTTTGAAACTGCATTCTGCTTAGTTGTTTACATTTTTGATCCGATGCTTCCGAAAAGACTTATATACAGCGTGAATTGCTAACATCACAAATTTTACTTTTCGTGTTGGCTTTGAGAAAATTTGGACCGGAGAGCAGACAAAAACCGAAATTCACAGGAACTATTATACACGCGTCGAATATAATAATTTACGAAAATCCACCAATCCAATGATTAAACTATTATACGTAATAGAGACAGAAAATGTTTTGACCTGTTGACAGTTTTTAAAACCGACGTTTAAACTAATCGTCGTCGATATGACGTTGTCGTTCATTAGCGTACCTCTCGCTATGTGTATTTGTGAAGATATTTCTGTAGTGTTTTTTGGTTCGGTAACAACTGCTTAGACGCGCCTTAGGGTTTACTACCGGTCGAGGAACCAACGGTAATCGAAATAAGAACAAAAATATAATTTTGATAATCCGCGGTTGTATTTTATTCTTTTGCTTTAATCGGATTGATTTGTCGCCGACACAGGTAGACGGGGCATTCAAAGATTCAGTGAAAGGTTGATACTTTACCATAGAAAGCGGGAGCGCAGCTGATATCCCAAAGTAGAACCTTGCGGTCATCGGGGTTACCTATCAAATATACCTGGGGCTATGTATAAAACAACCATATCTTCGTAACTTTAACAATTTTGTCTCTCACGGTCACATTAAGTGATTTACAAATTCAAACCTAGTATTCAGTGTTACTGTTTTTACACATTCTCAATAGAACTACAAACTACTACATTTTAGATTTAAAAACGTGCTTGAAAATTTAGTGTTCATAGTTAATACCACTCCGCTCGGACAATAGCAATAGGTATTAGTTGCTGAACGAAAATTCTGAGTTACAAATTTTTGTTTTGCAAACAATACTCTTATGCTTCTGAAGGTTTGTTATATTTTATACGATATTGTTCGACGCAAACTATGTGTAGCAAAATTTTCAACTACAAGCACACATGAAATCTTGTGACTCTTTGTTTTATTACAGCTTTTTCCTGTGCTCACAACTATTTTTTGTAAAATATCGATATTCGACTTTTTAGTATTGCGCCGAAAAATTGCTATAATCGCTAAAATTACTTGGAATGAATAAAAATTCACTATAAAGACATTTTTACATATCCACCTTTATTTTAGTTCAAAGTATTTGACCAGTACCAAACCAATATTTCACTGGAATGGCATTTCACTTCAAGAACAACTTCACTTATACTGACACTTCAGTAATCACTTATAAGCCCAATACACTGTATTTTTTTCAAAAATTAAAGTGTATTTTATATTCATTTGGTAGTTCAAATGTTAGTAATAAATTTAAGTTTAGTTCTGTGAAAATCGATATGTGATCAAAATTTGCAGATTTTACACCGCACTGCACCGTGTGGAGTTTCGTGTTGTAACAGATTTCAAATTCAAATTCGATACTCATTCAGCTGGGTAAGTTAAAAATTCTAAATTATATCATAATATTAGAAATAGGCACCAGATTTATAGTCATTACTTGTGCTTACTTATGTAGCGTTAACCGAACATATTATATATACCAAATAGTAGTTCTAGAATTGTAAATATCTTTGAATTACATCAAAAATTATTCCATAATCAATACATATTATGATGCATGGAATATGGTTCTTGTTAGCTTTCGGTATTTAACATAAAATTTTCTATGTATATGAAATAATTTCTATCTCTACGTGTATATGACTGAAAAGCGCGTTAGTTTTGTCGCCAGCACAACTTCACGTCGGACCAGCGAATCATCCCAGCAAAGTGAGCGTACAAGTGCTGTTAAGCACTAGCGAGCCGAAGAAAGCCGGGTTTTTTCAACGACGAAGACAAAGCATTCAGCAGTACAAACCGCCGCAATGGTTAGTGGAAGGTAAGCCTTATATTTTTAAATTTTTAAATTTTACGTTTATACATTTTCAGGTATACCTACTAAGCATGCAGTAATGGCCCGAAATCCAGATGAGAGGCGAAAAGTTATATCTTTAAAAAACGTCTTAATACAGGAAAAGCGCAACTATGCGGAATAATAAAATATATGCAGGCGCTTAAACCTAAAATTGGAGGAATTTGGTAAACAACGTCATTTTTAGTTGGAATTGTAGGATTTGAGATATGAAAAGAATTAGGAACGTATTGGAATATGTCTACACCATTCTGGGGCTGGTGGTCACCACCTAAAGCTGAACGAGCCCCTCTGCAAATCTATATTTTACCTAACTTCGAAACGATGTCGCACGGAAAATTTAACCCATAGCAGTAAAACCACTAAATTATATAGAAAAATTTGGGAGAATGGTGTAAGTGAGGAAAAATTGGAGGGAACGGCGTAAATTTTTGGTTGCCAGATCTGCCGCACCAAAGCGCACCACCTTCCCCGCCAATCACCCCAGCCGAAACAATCTACCTTATTAAGCCGACGTGCTTTGGGCGCCTATAGTTCACACCTATACCCATTGTATAAATCATAAGACTAACAGTGTGCCTCAAGGTATTGCTCAAACAGTTTCTGACGAGTTTCTATCATTAAAGTTATAGGTATTGCATAAGCACTGAAGTAGATTTCATCTGTAGTTTAAGTATTTGCCTTACATTGAGATTAAAGCCTTTGACAAGACTAACTCCTGAAATTAACTCTAATTTTGTTAATCTATGCCTAAGTGGAGTTTTATGAGTGAGTAAACTTCGGTGCGCACACCTGGATTGTTCCCTTTGTCAAGGCAGTTCACGGTAGTAAATGCGATGAACGCGCAAAGACCATTATTTTCGATTATGTACGCATACCCGATTTTGCGATACAGCGACACGAACGCGCTGTTAGCACTCGCAATTTTGCGATTTACTGTCAGTATACAAGTTAAATACGATTAACAATTGCATTTTTTCTTGTTTATTTTAATATATATACAAAAAGTTTGCGAACATTAGCTGTCTGATTCAGTATGTCATTTTTTGATGAGCGTTGACAAACTTGCGAAAAGAATAAATGTTCAGATTCCATTCGTACATCACATAACCTATGTTATCGTTCACAAAAAATAGGAATACCAAAAAGGAAACAATGGGAACGCGAAATTTTGCACGATACTCTTCGTGATTTTAACAACAGAACACCATGGTTACGCTCCTAAAATGGACTCACGCATTACAATAAGGTAACGCTTCTGCATAGTTCAGTTATTATTAAGTCATTTATATGATTGGAACTAAATTTCAACCGCAGATTTAGTCATAAACCTGGATTAATTCTGAGCGTTACCTCCACGGAAGCCACAGTTAAGCATCCTCAAATCCTAATCTTAAGACCAGTTGTTAGTCTACGTCTAAGCCTAACCTTTACAGAAACCATAGTCCTTTGACCAAATCTTGCCTCGTTTGAGCAAACCTTTAAAAGATGTTAATTATCGGTTCCTCTAAAGTCCCGAAACTTCGAATTTTATGTAGAAATGAGAAATTCGTGTACAGTTTTAAAACGAACTAGGCTTTAATTAGAATTAATAACAAATTGATGTAAGGTGTAATTTTGTTAACCTGTAACGAGCAATCTTAGTAAAATCTGGTAAGTTGAAATATTTCTAATTGCTGCTGGTGTATGAGAATTTTAATACTCGATTACTCTAAAGTCCGAAAACTTCGAGTCTCATAAAAATAAGAAATTCGTGTACAGTGTGAAAGCCATCTTATCTTTAATTTGGCCCAAATGAAAATTAATGCAATGTGTAAGTTGTGAACTCTCTTTTAATATCTACGTTGATGACATTGACGATTACACATCGGCAAATGTTCGAAAATTTGCTGACGATGTTGCGCTCTTTCGTTATCTTAACTCAAAATGCCCGGACTACCACCGCCAATTGTTTCAAGACGATATTAATGGTATCTCACAGTGGGCTTCTGTCTGGAAAATGACTTTTTCTATAGAAAAATGTAGTATTTTACACTTTGGCCATAACAACCCTGCATATGACTACATATTAAATGGCTGTCATATTCCCACCAGAGAATCTACGAAGTATTTGGGCGTCGACATATCTAGCGATTTAAAATTCTCCACGCATTGTCATAATATTGCAACCAACTCCATGCGCCAAGTAAATCAAATAAGACGTTCATTTCAAAACTTAACTAGACGTACTGTCCTTACTCTACATAAATCTCTAGTGAGAGCTAAACTCGAATATGCATCCTGCGATTGGTCTGCTTACCTTATACGCGACATTGACTTGTTGGAACGGGTGCAAAGAAGATCGACCAAACTTGTTACCGCCATTCGCAACTTGTCGTACGAGCAACGGTTACACCTTCTTGGTCTACAGACACTCAAAACTAGGCGTCTCAGCGCTGATTTAATCATGTTCTACAAGCTCTCTAACAACTTGGTCAACTTCGACGAAAAATTAATTCTTAACCCAGCGCCAATTAAACACTTACGAGGCCATAGCTTAAAGCGTTATCCGAAATCACTGCCACGCACAAATATACGACGTTACAGCTTTGCATGTCGCAATATCACAGCCTGGAACAACTTATCGGAGTAGGTGGTATCCGCACCATCTCTAGGGGCATTCAAATCTCGGCTCCACAGTAGCGGTTCACTGCCTTAGGATTCGTGCTGTTTCGCCTGAATAATATTCCAGGATACATGGCGGGAACCATGATGATGGTTCCGACGACTTCCCCATGGTGACAAAGAGACCTGGGAAACTGTCAAAGGGCATCGTGCGATCCATGGGTCGAAAGTGACTATAAGGTGACTATAAGAAAGATTCCTAACAAAATCTGGTAATCTGATATTTGTAATATCGCAGGCGTGTGAGAATATTAATTACAGATACCGCCAAAGCGCAGAAATTCGGAATTTAATAAAATAAGAAAATTCATGTACAGTATGAAAACCATATCAATTTTAATTTGACCCAAATAGAAATTAAAGTGATGTCTAATTTGTTAAACTGTAACGAGGAATTCAAATAAAATCTTGTAAAGTTGAATTATTTCCAACTGTCGCGGGTGTATGCCAGAATATTCATTTTTAGATTTCCTTGGAACTTTGGAAGCTAGGATTTGTTATATAGGTGACGATGGGATTATTACTTTAGGGCACACCAAGTGTTCCTACCCATAAATTAGCAATTACTCATAAATATATACCTGATTTTGGCATATGTAAATTTTTGGTTACCATTTTCATGTGATTGGAGAGCAGTGAACGCGTTCTCACTAAAATTCATATAAAGATTTAATTTTACAATTTATAGCATTAAAATGCATATAACTTAATTTGCTTGACCCAATCAATATATTTATATACAAGGTCCGCAACATGATATTATCGTACAAATACTATAATGGAATTATATACCGCGTTTAAGCCGTTGTTTCCACAGCCCATTTTCGATTTCTGATCATGGACTAATACAAAAGACTGACGTATGTCACTGATGATATATTTTTATATATTAAATACAACTAGATAATCGCAGATGGCCAATTGCCGTGTACTATCTTGATCGAGTAGCGGAATAATCAGCGTGTTATAATCAAACTCATTGCAAAATGAGAAAGCTGATAATTTTTATATCATTTCATTTCCTGTGATGACTTTGAACGTATCAGAGATTTTGAAAGCGTGCCACTTATACATAGCGATGGCGCAGTTCAACAAGGTGATAAGCCTTACAGGGTATATGCCGGTTACTTCATCCTTGATATACTATGCCTGAGACTCATCCTAAGCTGGGTCCTTATATGATACTTTTAAAAATTAAGCCTAAGACTAAGTTGTGGAACCGCCATCTCCCCGAACTTTCTTTTCCAAAAAAGCTCTTATTTTTTCAAGAATGTAGCGCTCATCAACTGTACTCGCTCCTCTAGTCGTAGAACTTTGCGATGTACGAACTCGCTGCAATTGCTGCGGATATTAATATTTATCGACAAGCAGCAAACTGATAAAGTAAGTTTGAAAACCAGGAAAAGAACCTTTTGTTTTTTATATTAGTATGTACCTGCTAATGGTGGATATTTTTAATTAATATAAAAACCTTCAGTGGTTTCTCAAGGATACTTCGGAACACATCCAGCTTGAAAAAACAATAAAATCAATTTTCCGTTTCTAGCGCGCAGACAAGATGTATATATAAGTAGACCTCAATATATCCATTTATACAGGGTGCTTAGAGGTAAGTCCATCAGTTTCTCTTTAATATCTATATTTTTGAAAATAAATACCTTCAATAAAGTGATTGGGTAAAATGCAGGGTAAGGTCATAGGTGACGAAGGTTCCGTCTGCTAAGGGGTGATTGATTGTCGTCGAGGGAGGTCGAATTCCGGAGGGAGGGTAGGGGTCCCAATTTTTGATAATTTTGGCTTAATTTTTTGTCGTGGCGGTGGATAAATATGGTTTGAGAGGTCCGAGCGTTTGGGAGTAATCCCATTCTTCCTTCACCCTATCGACACCTATGACGCAAGGTGTTATTTAATGGATATCATATTGTTATGTCATATACACATGTATCACAGCTGTCATTTGCAAACCACGATGAAATTGAGAGAATTTTTATGAATTCAAAATTTGGTACAATATTGAATTATTCAGCAAGGCTTTTACTCAATATGTATTAGTTTGCAGCTAAATAAATTTATTTGCAAATTAGCTGATTTAATTTATTTTGACTTATATTATAATCGCTAACGTTGTAGTTATCTGAAACATTTTAATAGGGTTAAATTCTGCGCAGAGGTAGTGTTTATAATCGTCGAGCACACTTTAAATAAATAATAGAGATTAGTTATTCATAATTATCTAAAAATCTTTGTTGTTTTAGGATTCAGTAAGGTTTATGTAATCTCCCATTTTTCTATAATGTTATCTAGATTTCGTCTAAATTCATAGTAATTCAATAGTATTCGTTTTGTAGGGGTTTAATATGTGTTTATTCACAATGGCGAAAAATGGGCAATAATGTTTGAGAATTTGATGAAAAAATTGTATAATTCTATAAATTACAGCTCGGTATCTCCTCAAACTTATGTAATCTACTATTTTCGAAAATGCTACCAGGATTTATTTTAAATTTATTTTAATATTTATAGAAATTTTTCGTAGCGGCGAAAATTAGACAATTTTTGTCTATTAATTGTATGGAAATGTCCTTTCTGAATCATACTGTGCCGAGGTGAATATACGTCTGTTGTTAGTTTCTTACCCAGAGTCATGTTCCTGATCAATTTTTGTTTTTGCCTTTTTATTTTTCAAATAACATTAATAAAATTCATATTTGTACGGCATTTGGTAATCCGCCGAACGATCTCTATATAAGGGTCATACATTGGAATTAGTTAAACCGTAATATAAAACAAATCTATTTTTCAAAACAAAATTTTACAACTACTATTATTGAGCTATAATATTCTTTATAATTTTTTAGTCAGCTACATTCGTAAAAATACACTATGTTTATATTAAGCCAATATCTTTACTAAGGTTAGGCACGGTTATTGGGTAACCGGTCAAAGAATCCGTTTTTGAATACTCACTGACCAGAGTGCTAAATAACGACGGGTTTTTCTGTGTTTTTGGGGGTGACACGCAGAACTAAACATCGCCACTTGGTGGACGCAAATTAAACGATCCGATTAAGCAAGCGTTAATTTCATTCCAGCTAATTCCGGTTACAACGCCAAGTTATGTAGCATTATATAAACTGATATCATCAGCGCATTTTTCCGCTCAATAACAGGATTTTTCGTTGATAAAGTGCCATTAACGATGAATGAATACCAGTTTTTGATGAATATGCAGAATTAGTATTAAATTATGTGCCAACAAATATCAGACGCCGCTCGTATGCAAACGCAGCGCTTCAGTATTCCATATGTAGCGAATGAAATTGATCGATTCGTCCAACCCATGAGTCGCATAGATTAAACGTTTTCCGATTTGTTTTATAATACAAACATAAAATTGTCCGAAATAATTTAATGAAATGTAAACAGCATAATCATGCTGTGTTAAATCCATATACCCTAGTACAACAACAAACCAGAATTTAGTAGTACAACTGAATGCAGTTTATCTGATTCCATGGACAGTTCGATTCGTTCGGCAAGAATCTTTAGCAAATATTTTTCGTAATACAGCCAATTAATTTTTAGTTTTCTAAAAAACATAAACACTATATTTGCTTAACTTAAGAAATATGCATTATTTTGTGAAAGCCAAACACTAAGCCTAGAAACAAGCAAATGTTTGAACGCAGAAGATGCGAGATAAAACTAGAATTAAAACTGTTCACTTTGCTTATTCGCTTCATATATATAAAAACGCATTGCTGGCCAGAAACTTGAATAATTTTAATCCTTTTTCGAGCTAACATCCGCAATATCTTCCTTATTAATGATTTTCAATGATATAAATTATAATGTATGCAAGTAACCCTGAGGGGCGGAAATATAATGTAGGCCATGCCGTTCTCGATATACTAAGCCTAAGCCTTAGTCGTAGCCTAAGCTAAGGTCCTTATATGAGATATACACAAAGCCTAAGTCGGGGCTAGAACGCCTTTGAGTATGAACTACATACCAAGTTTTAAATATATATATTGTAAACAATTTGAGAATTTTGTACAACGGTTTTTGAATGAAAATAAATTTTTATTTATAAAGAGATTTACAAGCTCAACTTATAATTTTAAAATATGGAATTGAAACAAATTGAACAAATAGTTTGTATAATCCAAGTCACTGTATTATTTAATAATGGAATTCTAAATTGGAAAATATTTAGAAACGGTAGTGGAGTTTGGCTGGCTGAGTATTTCCATATTCAATTGATAGTTATTAGATGTTCTTTGTATATAGATACATTTGTATTTATTCTTTGTATTTAGTTCAAATTGTAGATCCACAACTTCTCTTCGAAGTTTTTTTGCTAATATAACACATTTTAAAGTCAGTTAAAGTCCTACTGTTGAGTGTAAAACAGCCTTGCCGTTCCCGATACACTAAATCTAAATGTTAGCCTTAGCCTAAGCTAAGGTTCTTATATGAGTCTTTTACCAGGCCAAAGAATAAGACGGAGGCGGCGGTAACGGGGAAGACCGGGAAGAGGGATGTTGCCTCCCAACCCCAAATTTTTTGCTAATATAACGCATTTTTAAGTCAGTTGCGTTATAAAATCGGACTAAAGTCCTTGTAGAGTTCTACAGATTTAATTTGAATATTTCATGTTTCAATTGTTATGAAAATTTGAAGAAATTGCTCCGTTATGGGCAGCTACATATTCTTAATTTCGAAGTCACCAAAAGACGTTTTTCAATTTTTTTTTTTTGGTACACAGCGGTGTAAATGTATTATTATTAAAAATTCTTTATCTGAATTTCTTAAAGAGTTCTTTGGGCAGAGAAAAACTATGTCATCGGTTTTATATATAAAGTGTTGTTGCTGCGTGAAAATTTACTACCGTTGCTGACGATTTTGGTTTGTCGACTGATTAAATGATATTGTTATATTATTATTAAATGACATTGTTATAATGATTAACATTGGTGAACCCGACGTGATCCACTGAATAGCCGATAATAGTAGCAGCACCAACAACAAAGTCGCCTCGAGTTCAGCGGTCAATAACAACAATGATAGTCATTGGATAATATCAATAATTGGCATTACAAATCCGGCAAATTTTCTTCGTCGACTGTTTCTTCGGGTCTTCGTCACTCCTGATCGGCACAAACTAGGCAGACAAAGCCAACTATCGCGACGGTCAAACACTTCAAAGCCAAAACCGGAACACCAAAGCCGCCGTTCGTTCAACCTTAGATGCAATATCCGGTGTCAACAACAACAGTAATAGCACTTGTATTTGCGCTACATTTACCTCGAAGTCTGAATTTTTGACTAAATAAAGCGGTTTTTTGTTTAAGCCATCAACAATTGTATCAAATTGCAACGATCAAGAATCTGAACGCTCCTCGAATGTCACGAGCGGTGAACTGATAGAATCGACAGTAGTAAAACATCGATTACGACAATTAATCCGAAGCTTAATAGCAAAACTCATGGCAACAATACCGTTTCTGGGCACTCAGCATCCATTGTCGCATCTGTATCAGGCGCATTTTTCGCTAATGCAAATCCAAATTTAAGTGAACACGCGGATATATTTCTCTTTAAAGGACGCGTTATCGCCTGGCAACTCAACGGTGAAGCTGATCTTACGAACGTTATCTGAGGGATACGTGAAGTTGAGTAATCGATTAAATATTGTTTTAATGTTTTAAGGATGGCATAATGATATCTTAGATTGTAAAAGTCTTCGCAGTCTTCAAAAGTATCTGCCATGTTTTCGTACTAACGAGCACATTAAAACAGGAACTCTAGCTTCATTGTTTGTATAAACGTATAACTATATGTTTTAAAACAATTTAAAATGGCAGTTTGAAGAATTTCTTGCATTGAATATCAGCATATCATAAAGATTTAGACCAGTGGTCCTTAAGTAGCCAATAATCAACGGCATAGCGTAAACTGCATGTAAATGTTGTTTTTTGCAGGATACGGTCAATATGAAAATTAATCAAATCTTGAGTATCTGTTTTGCGTTGGTACAGTGTGTCAGCTGTCGAGAGGGTTCCAATAATAGATTATTCTTACAACATATATCACACAGCCCACATTGGTTTTCTGCGGCTTTTTTTCAAACTTCACTTATTCTTAGTCAGCCTTACGTGAAAATTTTGTTTCAATACTCGCAATTTTTCGCAAAAAATGTACGCAGTGAATGTTTTGGTGCGTGTACGTATGTATCCCCGCGACACCGGTCAACGCTCCGGTGGCTACTAATTTTGGCCGGAGACATAGAATTAAATCCCGGGCCAGTTTTTGACTTAAATCAATTTACCGTCGTGGAACTCCAAGCGGTTCTGCGTTTAATTCATGAAAACGAGCCGGAGTTTGAAATTCAACCTGGAACGCGGAAGCCAGAATTGATGGCGTTGTTGCAGACGCATGGCGAAAACATGCTTCGTGCGCTATTTGCGTCCGTCCGCCACCCGCAGCAACCTAACGATGCACGTCCACGAGAACCTGTCGACGAGGTCGGCAAATCAATTAAATTACCTGAATTTTTTGAAACTGACACGCGTCGGTGGTTCGAGACCGTTGAGCAAATGCTCACGGGCTCGTCAGAAACTATTCGCAAGAATAGTTTATTACGTGTAGTGCCCATTTCAGCACTACGGCAATGCGGCGCGGAGGTCACATTGACCTTCGAACAAATAAAACATCAAATAATACAGCATTTCGATGACACCGCGGAGCAAAAATTGCGTAAATTGTTAAGCGAACAAAGTTTGGGGGATGAAAAACCCTCATCTGCGCATTTGAACACGCGCCCGTGGAGTGCATTTGAACGCGCCCGGTCCAAAACGCTTGTGGTAGTAACAGAGCGTGTCAAACCAGTTCGGTTTGTTGTTGGGTCTGTTGTTGTTGTGGTTAGGGTATTGACCATTTTTGTTCCGAGATAAATCACGATAGCGAGGGTATTGGGACGTGCTTTGCGCACCGCGACTTTTGCTACGGTTGCGCGCACGGTTCTGAACAACAGAAATTGCCTGAACGGCTTTTGTCAATTCCAAGACTTGCTGCGTTAAGTCGGTCAAAGTGTCAGATGGTTCAGGTTGGGGTTGGTTTGGTTGGTGTTGCACACTAATTGACCTACTGCATTGCAGGATTTACCATTCGCAAAAGCGTACATGGATGATATCCTTGTCGCCAGTAAATCCGAAACCGAACACATGCAACATTTACAACAAGTTTTCCAACGTTTAAATAGCTACCACTTGCGATTGAAACGCAGAAAATGTCAATTTTTTCAATCAAAAGTCAATTTTGTTGGCATTTCCATTTCAAAGGACGGCCTCAGGCCTGTTCCCGAGAAAGTTGCAGCGATTGACAAAATCGCTCTGCCAACCACTGTTCGGGAGCTCAAGAGCTTCCTTGGGGCAGCGGGTTTCTACCACCGCTTTGTTGAAAATTTTTCTAAAATAGCAGCCCCACTGACTTCACTCACTCGTGGTCTTAACATTAAGAGCCAAGTAAAATTAAAATGGGATGAAGCTGCGACAAACGCCTTCATGTCTCTCAAAGCAGCACTGAAACGCACAGTCTGTCTGGCTTTCCCTAATCCGAACGCTGCCCTGGAACTTACAACTGATGCCTCAGGCACAGCTGTGGGCGCAGTACTACATCAAATTATAGGTGACAGTAAGCAACCGCTTGCATTTTTCTCACGCAAACTCAACGACGCGGAAGCACGAAAATCCGCATTCGACCGCGAGCTCATGGCAATTTACATGAGTCTCAAACATTTCAATTGGTTACTAGGTGTTCGATTTAGCATCGTCACCGACCACAAGCCGTTGCTTAACGCGCTTGCCATGAAAAATCCTACGCCACAGCAATCACGCTGGCTTTCATACATTTCTGAATTTAACTGCACTATCCACCACATCGCTGGTGCTGATAACATAGTTGCAGACAATTTGTCGCGCTCAGTGAATGCAGTCACAGCGCAATTTGACAAATCCCTTGCAATTGCACAAACTAATGACAGCAAATTGCAAGCTTTTTTCAAAAATACTTCACAAACGCTTGTCGAACGAACCATCGACGGTGTTAAGATTATATGCGACAAGTTATTTCGGCCATTTGTGCCTACGACATTGCGTTATAAACTTTTTCTCGATACGCATAACTTGTCCCACCCAAACGCTCGCGCGACTTTACAATCACTAAAACAGCAATATACCTGGCCTGGCATCAGCAAAGATGTCCGTCTATGGGCCAAACATTGCGAACAGTGCCAGAAAAGTAAAGTTTGGCGCCATACCAAATCTCCTATAGGTTCAATTCCAACTACTTCTCGTTTTCACACGGTGCATATCGACATTGTCGGTCCTCTTGCACCTTCTAATGGCAACAAATATCTGGTCACAATGATTGACCGATTCACTCGCTGGGCCGAAGTGGTCCCTGTACCTAACGTGTCCACAGAATCTGTGGTACAAGCGTTCTTGCAATCCTGGGTAAGCCGTTTTGGCGTCCCACGCACGGTCATCTCTGATCGTGGCAGCCAATTCGAATCTGCCATTTGGAACATGTTAATGCAACGCTTAAGCATAGAACGTAAACGCACAACTGCATACCATCCTGCTGCAAATGGCGCCATTGAAAGATTTCATAGAACTCTCAAAAATGCTCTTCGCGCAAGTTGCAACCACCGCAACTGGTACCACGCTTTGCCTCTTACTCTTCTAGGCATACGCAATACAATGAATGAGCAGGGCTACAGCCCTTCACAATTGGTTTTCGGGTCCAACATGGAACTCCCCGTCCAATTTTTTGTGCCATCCAAAGCCGAAATAAGCACGCCTACTGGCGATTTTATAGAAAAATTTTATACGCTAGCTAGGACTTTTCCTAAGCCTGAACGAAAACATCATGTAACACACTATGTGCCAAAAGACATTGGTAACAGCACACACGTATGGCTCCATCAGCAAAGTCCGAAGTCGTCTCTGAGCGATCGATATTCCGGACCATACGAAGTACTTGCGCGTGATAATAAAACAGTAACCATCAAAATTAACGATCGCTCAGACAAGATTTCAATTGACCGGGTCAAGCCAGCCTTTTTGCAGGTAGATCTTAAGCTCAAAACGCCTAATGTTTCTTGCGGACCGACTCCAACAAAACCGTTAGATCCTCAGCCAACAACCGTGGTGACTCAAAAGGCGAAACGGCCACTTTTAGCTGAAAACACAGTTGTTTTGGCTAAATTTCCACATTATCCGCCCTGGCCTGCGGTCATAATTGATTCCAGTCTCACACCCTTACAAAACCATCGGAATAAGAAAGACGATGTAGCTGTCAGATTTTTTGGGACAAATAAATTTGCTTACGTCCAATCTCACAATATAACTCCTTACAAAAAATACAACACCAAGCATAAAGCCCTTGAGCACGCATTCTATTTGGCAGATGATTTCCTGCTTGCACAACATAGTCTAACTACAGTTAATTCAAAATCGACTAAAACTCGGAAAGTGACTTTTAATCTGAACGAAAACTCTATGAAGACAATATAGCACGCATCATAAACTTCCTGCATCAGTGAATGTGCCGAAATTCATTTGTTGATCCGTTCAGGTGTAAGCAAGTGAACATTCGTGCATATTGACTGATGGTGTAGAAGATATTCTTTTCGAGCGATATTCATAGCATACGTTTTTAAACTAGCTAGCTGGAAAATTTTTGTGTTTTAGGTCATGCCCCGAACACAGTGCTTCTACTATGCTCACCCAACGAACAAATTTCTTTCCAATTTCTCAACTTTTCCTGTTCAGATTGGATCTCGCACATTTTTTAGTACTGAACAACAATATGCGTACTACAAATGCATCATGCTTAACGATAAGTTACGTGCTGCGGAAGTACTTCAAGTCGGCACATCTCTCAAATGCAAAAGGCTGTCATCCGCAGCCGAAAAAGCTTGTAGCGAAAACGAACTTAATAAATGGCACAATGTTCGCGTGCACATAATGTATAAATGCCTGCTAGATAAATGTGCCCAAAATGAGGAATTTAAAAATAGCTTGGTAAGCACCGGCAACAATTTTCTTATTGAAGCAAACACAAAGGACAATTTTTGGGGTGTCAATATTCCAATACATATGGTTCCGAAGTGGGTTTCCTCTGCCGCATTTCCCAGGAGCAACAAATTGGGCCAATTATTGATGAAGGTTAGGGACACATGCAATTATGACACGGGCGATAATGAATGTCTATTCATCACTGATTCCATCGGTAAATATGTTAACAGCCCTCATTTCACTACTATTACATGGCCGGGAGCGAAGATACAAAGTATCTCTTGCTTAGCTCAATTCGTAACACATAATAAAGTATCTAAAGTTTACCTCATGGCGGGGACAAACAACATTCCCAAAGATAAGCCATGGGCTAATGACAGTAATCCGCGAAGAGCAAACGACGGTAGTTTGATGCGTGAAAAGCCCACGAAAATTGCAAAAAAGTTTGAACAAATGATTGACACAATTTTTTCGCTGTATCCGACATTACAATTGATTGTATTAGAGCTTCTACCACGTCCTGGAGATATTCCTATTTATGATGAAACTAAACAGAAAAGTCGTCTACAGCGAGGCATATCCGATGTCAATGCTCGATTAAACACAATTGTTCTGCAGCGAGCAGTACAACATCAGTTGCGATTGCTAAAGTTGGAAGCGGAATTTGGAAACATAACCTTGTTTGCGTTCGATGGCTTACATCTGTCTCGAAGCGGAACAGATATTTTAAAACGCAATCTGGAGGTTGATTTTATTAGGCATTGATGTATATCAACCCGAAACTCAAATATTTGCGTAGCGCAACAGTATATACGTTTTTAAGAAACATTAATTTTATTAAAGAAAATAAATAGCGTAATTAGTAAAATCAATTCAAAACTCATAACAAATGTCTATATGTACAGAATTAACAGAGCAAAAATTCTTCTAATGAAATGCTCGCATTATATTGTCGACATAAGATATAGTCGCGTAACACGATGTATACCCGTATTTTCATGAACGAGGTGAATATAGGTTATGGTGTATCTGATTTTTTAAAAATACAAAGATCGGTCGAAAATATGAGGTGTTGGAAGACTGTAATATGTACTTTGTTATGCTCTGTTACATTGATAACAGTCAAGTGCATTGCATTTTTGTTGCTTTTGGTTGTAATGTATCATTACAGAGCCAACACGACAGAGCTGATTAAGGGATCAGAAGACTAAAAAGCCAAGCGACAAATCACGAGGATCATTGTTTTCAAGAGAATTGTTTTTCACATCAACTCCAACAAACAAAATAATAAATGCAAAAATAAAAAGTGGTTTCATAAAATATGCGCAATACACCGTTCACTCGATTTCCCAAAATAACACAATAATAGGCATACATATAAAGTAATCTTTATTTATTTAAACCATAATTATATGAAAATATGTTTTGGTATAGACAAAAAATATATATTAGCTCCGCTACTAAGAATGGGGGTGGTGTAGAGTTCTACAGATTTAATTTGAATATTTCATGTTTCAATTGTTATGAAAATTTGAAGAAATTGCTCCGTTATGGGCAGCTACATATTCTTAATTTCGAAGTCACCAAAAGACGTTTTTCAATTTTTTTTTTTGGTACACAGCGGTGTAAATGTATTATTATTAAAAATTCTTTATCTGAATTTCTTAAAGAGTTCTTTGGGCAGAGAAAAACTATGTCATCGGTTTTATATATAAAGTGTTGTTGCTGCGTGAAAATTTACTACCGTTGCTGACGATTTTGGTTTGTCGACTGATTAAATGATATTGTTATATTATTATTAAATGACATTGTTATAATGATTAACAGTCCTACTGTTGAGTGAAAAACAGCGTTGCCGTTCCCGATACACTAAATCTAAACGTGAGCCTTAGCCTAAGCTAAGGTTCTTATATGAGTCTTTCACCAGGCCAAAGAATAAGACGGAGGCGGCGGTAACGGGAAAGACCGGGAAGAGGGATGTTGCCTCCCAACCCCAAGCTTTTTGCTAATATAACACATTTTTAAGTCAGTTGCGTTATAAAATCCGATTATAGTCCTACTGTTGAGTGTAAAACAGCCTTGCCGTTCCCGATACACTAAAACTAAACGTGAGCCTTAGCCTAAGCTAAGGTTCTTATATGAGTCTTTCACCAGGCCAAAGAATAAGACGGAGGCGGCGGTAACGGGGAAGACCGGGAAGAGGGATGTTGCCTCCCAACCCCCAGCCCACTACGTTATCCTTTTTAAGGCTACAACGTTACGCGCCTAAAATATCCTGACTTGGGCTTAAATTCCAGTTTACTATTTCAAATATATTAAGTTTAGCAGTTTTGATCCGATCACTTGAGGCTGGGTCCTACACTTATTTGGATGAATCATAGCGACAAAATATACTATCTGCTGTTTTATCATGTTTGCATTATTTCTGCGGCGCGGAATTTATGTTTTTAGGAATAAATTCTACCTTCACTATGTGTAAGGCGGTATGCTTACAGCCGTCGCGCTTTGAGACGGAAACGGTCACGCATATTGATACCTTGTCCTACTGATCAGGGACACCATGATTCAATGTTTCCGTCACATTAGATTCATGATGAAATTTCTTGATGTTTAAATCCAACTTGAATAGGTTAACCACAAGCATGATTTAAAACGAAATTTTCTGTCATCTTACAGCTGCATTTCGGCAAGTCACGAACAAAACAGGATTGACTGAAGGCTTCCGGAAAACGAACTGAGCTGCATTTTACTTCAACTTTCACGGTAGCTGAATTGTAATACAAAAATTCCTAGAGTAAAACAGACACTGTCAGGTTTATTATGATGTGAAATTAGGAAGTAGAACAAAGAGATCAATGCACAATTATTGTCGGAGACGATGGTAAGCTTATGTCTGGACTAAATTAATAAACTTACTTCTCTATAGCGTTACCTTAATTTTATGTCCCAAGTTATTGCGAAAAATAGTTTGAGCATTTAAATATGCCGCCATGAGCCTTCAGCATACTATGAGAGGGTCGTTTTAATTAACAACTATACTTGTCTGAAACGGGGCTATAAGACAAGAAGTGACTGCACTCAGTTTCTTAAGGAATTAACACTAGTATAATAATTGCATTTCAGACTAACCGCAGCCGAACCACTCAGTGATTTCCACTGACCCAGTAACCAGTACATACGTGCACTGTGAGAATCGTTCCGAAACGTCAATCTTTACATGTGATCTGATCCGCTAAGCCTGTTTATTTTCATTCTACAATACAACGCATTAACCTTCGATTTTTTTGAAATAGAAAACAAAGTCATCTCTCATAACCGTACTCTTGTATAATAGTGGACTTACTATGATAGCTTGCATCTATTTTCACAATTTTCCGGCACATTAAAATTACCATTCTGTAAAATTCTGCATTTTCACCTAACCTACCTATTATTGGAAAAAATATTGAAATTTGACACAGAGAACATTGATGTAAATTAGGAATATTTTCTATGTTATCAATCTGGTAAGAAAACCCGAATTAGAAACTCATCTCAAAATTAGCAGTATCCTCTGGTTTAACAGCAAGAGAAGATATGTGTATTTTTGGAATGAAAAATGTTTCAAATTTCACACAAAATAGCGATATTTTTCTTACTGTTGGTTTGGGACAATATGAAATATTTCAAGAAAACCTAAACATGTGGCGATGCACATAATACACAAGTTTACGTAAATCAACAGTTTCAAAGATCAGTTTTCTAGCTATTTTTGTCTGAAATTATATATAATGTGAATCTGAATGTGAAATCTGAAGCCAATCTGTTTGTCCAAAATTTCAGCGCCAGCTGTCTAGGATTTTATCAAAACAGTGTTTCAATTAATTTAATTCCCAGCGTTGCATATTATGTTTTTACCTCGATAGCCGAATGCTTAACTTCGATAACATATAAACTAATGGCAAAAGTTTAGGCTTAATATATCAAAAACTTCTGACTATCAGGTTAAAATATCAATTAACCTCTCTGATTTTCGATTACGCAACTCGTTAAAACCAAATTCTTTAATCTATTGACGCTTGATGAAATATATTTCACGTGGCTTTACATCTTGAGTTATAAAACAGGTTTAACGTCGGTCGAAATTTGAAGCTCATCCGGATCACAAATTTTAGATGAACTATTGCTCATCGTTTGCTTGGAGTAACATTTATTTCAAATAAGTAATGAAAATTCTCTATTTTTAGCCACTGAACATTTTTTCGTTCATCTATGTCATTGTGTTGCTTTGACGATAGCTGAAACCGCCAACCCATATGTTTTTACAAGATATTAGCGGTAGTTGACTTTCTTCGAGTAGTGTCATGGTTTTTAATGCAAACCGGTGTATTGTTGGAGTTTGTATATTGAGGCCTTTAGTAATATTTATATCGATTGTGTATTTGGGCGATTTCCCGACTACCGTGAAAACTGGATCAAATATAAAGGCAAAAGAAAAAATAGGGAGATCCTAAACCTCATAGCTTTTGTGATAAAATAATTTCCACGGAGACATCACATATAAATATACTCGAAAAACGAATAATTGTTACAAAGCTATGTTTTAACCGTTACTGTCACAAGTTTGCCCAAAGGTATATATTGGCCGAGATCTGAGATCCCTGTAGCGTAGCCGGGACCCCGGGCGGGAAGGTTTCCGTCTCCTATGTGTCTCCACGCGGTCGGTGGCGAAGGAGGGGTGTCGTCGGGCCGTCGGGGTGAGGGGTGCGTCCGGACCTCAGGAGTGGTAATCCAGCGACCCCCTATGAGCATGTATGGCTAACATTAGACAGATTTGCAACTAAAAAACTATATATTTTGTCCGACAAATAGTCTATATTCTCCGAATTTAGTGCCCTAAAGCTTAACGTAGTTTGACTTGAAGTCAACATCTCAAGAGGGCCTCTTAAAGAGACATATAAAAATAGTAATAATGACTGTGTAAATCGCTAAGGCTATGTTAGATGTTATCGATTGAATTAAAGATGTTTTTCTTACAACATTTTCGATTGGTTGACGGACCTCAGCAGCTATATATTTGTAATGCAACACATTGTACCTAGTGTAAAGGCTGTGTGCTCATTGTATTTTAATGAGCTTGTAATGCACAGCCTGACAAAGAGTCAAAAGGATATCAAAAGGATATGTGACGTGAGTTATTGTCTGCGCATTCACAAATATCAAAAGACAACTTGAACTTACATGAACCGATGTTCAAAGTCCCAGGGGGTAGCCTGGTCTCCGAGGTGAGAGGGGGTTAGAGGCGGTTTGGTTAGGGTGACCTGTCAGGAGGTTATGTCTTGGGAGCGTGTCGGATTTTCTTACCACGCCTATGACCATGTATCAGAGATGGCATGGAAATGGAAATTTCCATGGAAATGGAAATGGAAATGGGATGGGATGGAAACTGTTTTTCATTTCCATGGAAATTCCATTTCCATATGGAAATAATTCTCTGTTTTAGCCAAATAATTTCGCTTTCGCAAAATTATTTTTATGCAAAATCTCTGAAACAAATATTCTAGTTGCTGATGTCATCCCTAAACATTGCCACAGGAATCACGTGCACGACGCTTTCTTTCGTTTTGTATTGATACTTCGACAAATGACTAAAATTATATGCCTTATGCGGGATTCACGTTATAATGTCCCCAACAGTTGGAACTTTTGTCCCCGTGTAGTGTAGACCATACCGTAAAGACGGTGACAGTTTAACACTCTAGTTTCCAGCATGAAGCCGGGGTGCCAAATACAAACATATCTCTGGCAACGACTATATGAGCCAAGATTCTAACTTATCTCTTGGCAGTTCCAAGATACAATCTTATCTCGATAGCGATCTCTATCATAGCGATAGCGAAAGTGAAGATGAGTCCGAGAAATAGACTGAGGAGGAGCTATCAAGGCACATTAACAATTACCCAAGAGACAAGTTTGTATCTTGGACCGCCGCCAAGAGATAAGATTGTATCTTGGACCAGTCGCCAAGAGATAAGATTGTATCTTGGAACTGCCAAGAGACAAGTTAGAATCTTGGCTCATATAGTCGTTGCCAGAAATATGTTTGTATTTGGCACCCCGGCTTCATGCTGGAAACCAGAGTTACGGTTTGTATCTAGCAGCTGATGTCGGGACCCGTGGCTGGTTGTCACCCTGGCTATCGGGCGCGGCCCCTACGGCGATGGAGATGCCTAGTTGTAAGCTCTATAGGCAAAGACTTACATGCTAGGTAGTGAACCAAGATTCACCGTGGACCAACGACGACAAAAATGGTTATGTTTAAAAAGCGCTAGTGTAACACGCTAATTATTTCTTTCGTTTGAGTAAAAATGATGTGTTCAAGACTTATGCGGACATTTCCATGGAAATTTCCACGAAATTTTCGTAGAAATGGAATGGAAATCGAAAATTTATTTCCCTGCCATCCCTGCCATGTATGCACTTGGCACTTAGTTTTATCGTAAGACGTAGCATTACTGACGTGTCATTGTCACTTTTAGCCAAGTATATTGAATACCGTAATTTTAAGATCTATGAACATTGAAACTTATATTTGAATGCGGATTAAGTGTTTGTTTATTTATAAAGATGCTGAACAGCGTGCTAACTTTTCAGCTCAAAACTTTGTGCTCAGTCAGATCTTGGGCGGCCCAAGGTGTGCCGTTCCAGCTGCAACATTTGTCTCATTTAGAGGGCAGTTTCTATAAAGAGATACTCTGCCCGAGGGCAATTTCTACAAAGAGTTACTCTGCCCAAGGGCGATTTGTACAAAGAGTTAGTCTGCCCGGGCGATTTCTACAAAGAGTTACTCTGCCCCGGGCAATTCCTACAAAGAGTTACTCTGCCTGAGGGCAATTTCTACAAAGAGTTACACTGCCCGAGGGCGATTTGTACAAAGAGTTACTCTGCCCTAGGGCAATTTCTACAAAGAGTTACTCTGCCCGAGGGCAATTTCTACAAAGAGTTACTCTGCCCGAGGGCAATTTCTACAAAGAGTTACTCTGCCAGAGGGCAATTTCTACAAAGGTTACTTTGCCCGAGGGCAATTTCTACAAAGAGTTACTCTGCCCGAGTGCATTTTCTACAAAGAGTTACTCTGCCCGAGGGTGATTTATACAAAGAGTTACTCTGCCCGAGGGCAATTTCTACAAAGAGTTACTTTGCCCGATGGCAATTTCTACAAAGAGTTACTCTGCCCGAGGGCAATTTCTACAAAGAGTTAGTCTGCCCGAGGGCGATTTCTACGAAGAGTTACTCTGCCCGGGGGCAATTTCTACGAAGAGTTACTCTGCTTGACGGCAATTTCTGCAAAGAGTTACTTTGCCCGAGGACGATTTCTACAAAGAGTTACTCTGCCCGAGGGCAATTCCTACAAAGAGTTACTCTGCCCGAGGGCAATTTCTACAAAGAGTTACACTGCCCGAGGGCGATTTGTACAAAGAGTTACTTTGCCCTAGGGCAATTTCTACAAAGAGTTAGGTACTCTGCCCGAGGGCAATTTCTACAAAGAGTTACTCTGCCCGAGGGCAATTTCTACAAAGAGTTACTCTGCCAGAGGGCAATTTCTACAAACAGTTACTCTGCCCGAGTGCATTTTCTACAAAGAGTTACTCTGCCCGAGGGTGATTTATACAAAGAGTTACTCTGCCCGACGCCAATTTCTACAAAGAGTTACTTTGCCCGAGGGCAATTTCTACAAAGAGTTAGTCTGTCCGAGGGCGATTTCTACAAAGAGTTACTCTGCCCGGGGGCAATTTCTACAAAGAGTTACTCTGCCCGACGGCAATTTCTACAAAGAGTTACTCTGCCCGAGTATCAGTATTATATACGGTGTTCATAGACGCTCACGGGGAATCAAGTCCTGCCAAATTTTTTCGTTAGAAACTTATGTGTGATCCTGATATATAATTGCAAATGTCAATGGGTTGTGTCAGCTATTATTTTTCGGATATTTTTCTTGACCATTTTTCTTAAGTTTTAAGATTTTCCTTATGAAATATGTTTTGACAGAAACTCCTGTCAAAGGACTCCTGACTTTTACAGCGTTTTATGGAATATCGCTGTAGAGATATTTAGTTGAATTTTAGTGTTGTATCTTTCGGCAATTATATAATAATTATAGATCCGATCTGTGATATTTCGATAAATGGATTTATTTTTATTTTAACTGTTAGGACGTGTGCCTTGAGAAAAATATGACTCACATTCATCATACAGATTTCAGCTGAAGTTTAGCTTTCGGCAGCTAAAACATGCTCTGTTTTGACGTTGTATGGCCTGACCATATAAGTAGCGCTATATCGAACTCAACATTGCAGATTATTAACAAAAACGAACTTTCGTGACTTGTGCTTGTGAATAGCAGACAAAGAGTGATATTTATAGTGATATAGTAGTTATTTGCTAAGTTAAGAACTGTTATAATATTCTTTTTTTTTTACTATAGATTCAAATAAAGATTTTTTCGGACTATCAATATTGTCTATTTATGGTCATAGTTAAAGTAGAAAGTTTGACTGTTCGTCGATAACAATAAAATTTGACCCGATCGGAAATGCCGACCAATGTACATGGTATTTTTGAGATCGTTCCCAAACAATGATGGTTGTGGTGGCGGCGGGTGACATTTCTTTCGACATACCAACCTCTGCTTGGTTATTGATGACAATTCGACTGTAGTTGTGTCTTTTAATTTTGTTCAAATCCGATTTTTTGTCGTCTGTCACGAACCACGATCGAATAGTGTTTAAAAAAGTTTCGATTTATATAAATTATTATGTTAAAAAGACGGAATTGGTAAGGCTTGGCGATACTATGCATTATGTACCATACGGGACGAGGTTTAGGTGCATTCATACAGACAAATCTTTGCTCAACAAATATTTGACCTAAAAATTTAAGCTCAGAATCTGATCACATTTGACTCTAATTTGCAGTGGAAAAAGATAGCAAACAGCCATGACTCAAAATTTGAGATCAAAATTTTTCACGCAACACACCTTCGTCGATGATTGGCTAAATAATATCAGCTAAAAGTCTGAACATAGTTCATACATCCAAGTTCATCAAAAATACAAAAAGTTGCTTTCAAATTTTGATCAAAAATCCATCTTAAATTTTGACCTAATGTCAAGCTAACAGTTTGAACATCTGAGCGCGATTTTAGACTATGAGTTATACTTAATGTATTCAAATCGTCTACGACCTGTATTTCCATTATTCCATACTATCTCTATGCCTGTAGTACGCAAATTCGAGACAATGCCCAATATTTGTGTCAAATTCACAGCTTTATATATAGAAAATTAGGATAACCTATTATACTGTTTGGTAACAAAGATATAGTCTCCTAGTTGTGCCATTTACTAATTTTGACTATATCCAAGGTACAGGTACGGTGCTGTCGGTCCAAGCTTATTCCTGTTATAGTTTCTAAGTCATATTATGTGGCAGATTAATTTATAGCTATTTTATTACATATCTAGTGTTCCAGGATGTCTTATATAGCTTTGTTTGTATTTTCTCTATTTTTTCATATAAGATTAATTAAGATCCAGTTTTACGGTATTTCATATTTCGCTTACCGAAATATCTCAGTATGTTTTACAGCTAGCGTTTCCCAACTACATTCTATGTATATTCTTTCACTTATCTAAGATGGGATACCACACGTTGGGTTGTGAGTCAAACTGTGTCTTTACATATGGTAATATTTTTCATATATTCTTATGCCACACACCATATCAGAATATTAAATAACACCTTCGCAGCTTTATTTTGTAATCTGACACCTATTTTTGTATTATTGTGTGAAGATAATTAATTGTTCAAACATTTACAACATTCCAAAAAAACTGTTTTATTTTACTGTATATGTTGAATGTTGCAGCATGAATAACATATGGGTCATTATAACAGAATCGCCTGAAAGCAATATTACTAGCGGTACACCTTTTGACACATATTTTGACACAATACTTCCATAGTAACAAATAACAAATATATATGACCGGATTCTGAAGTTTCCGGCAATCCAAAAATCTGTCATCTGTTTTATTATTAATATGAAAACGTGTGCGAAACAAAAGCCAACTAATATTGTTTTGCACAGTTGATCCTAATTTGATCAGTTCGGTGTTTTGTATTGTTTCATGAGATTGATCAATAAAGGGGGTTTCGCAAGTGGAGAGGGGCAGTGCAGCACTGCCCCTCTCTAATTTTTTAGTGAGAATCGAGAAAAATTAACAGATGGCGCTATAATGAAATGAATGTACACGACTGGACACCTCTACTTTTTGCCGGCCATTTCGCTTTTGAAGAGCTTGCGACGCCAGAGATCAATAATGATTTGTATTCTAAGTTACCATATACGAGTATTAGCCATATATAGCTGCGACATGGCTTGCTCCTTTTGCCAAGTTCTGTTGCATATTTATAGCAGAGAAAATATTTTATTACTATTAATAACGGACTTAAAGGAGCTTGTATTACATAACTTATCACCGTTGGGTTTATCCTAGGTAAAGCCGACCATTATTTCCGCAAAAGTAGTTATGACCCCTCTAGTTTCTGAACTCAAAGACGGAAATATCCAAATGTTGTTCCAAGTTGTAGGCATAGCACTAACATATTACAGCAGATAAACTCCGAGCATGACACAGTAGAGCAACATGAGCAGCAAATATCCAATATGCGCTTATCCAATATGAGCAACCAGGCAGGCATCAATATACATTCAAGTTATCGTGACTTGCATCTGATTCGCAATGCTCATCTGTTACGTAGCTCGGAATAGGTAGGAACAGTTAATTTTGCCTTTCGGTACCGAGGCAATGTTCATTTTATCATGCTTTGCTCTCAAAAAGACGACTAACTACCACTGATGAAGCTGGATAACAATGCTAGGACTCCTGGCTACGCTATGTATATGTTATGTATCACAACAATTATTAGAAACCTTGACATAAAACAATTATGGCTAAGCCCGAAAGCTGTAGAAGATAAGCGATAAATATAAGCAAGAGTGCATTAGGGAAGAGTATGACACTTCCCTGCACTCATATGTTAGCACGTGTTTGATGACACGGGCCTTATGGGCCTTACCGCCCCCCCCCCCGTTCCCCCTTCCTGGGGGGTCGAGATGCCCCGACCCCTGTTTCTGGGGGGTAGCTCGGACCCCCAATTTCTAGGGCAGGGTCGGTCATAAGCAGCTGCCTATAACCCACCCCCCTCCCAGAAATTGGGTGGGTCCGACCGACCCCCCAAAAACTGAAGGGCGTCCGAGCTACCCCAGAAACTTGGGGTCGGGGCATCTACTCCCCCAAAAATTTGGGGGGGGGGGTCAGGCCGAAAATGCCCGCGTCATCAAACACGGGCTAACATATGAGTGCAGGGAAGTGTCATACTCTTCCCTAATGCACTCTTGATATAAGTAACATAAAAGTTTTACTTCCAATCTAAAACAACGAACTATATAATGTCTACTTGGCCTAAGATAAATAGTCGGGCCCTAAAATAATACAAAAATTTATATATCCTTGATATTAAAGAAAATAGGTTACCGGGTCTATTGCTTTGGCAGGGATTCCGAATCTGCAATCCGTTTTAGCCTAGTTCCTCTTGTTTTTATGGTTTATCCGCTCAAAAGTTTTTCACGCAACATATGTATTCCAGAAAAATTGAACATTGTAGATCGGATATTTACGCCATATTAATGTTTAAGTCAATACACATGGCGCAAATACAGCTGTGAGTGGGCATAACTCGGAAATGCCAGAAACTATGCTAAAATGGGTTTCTGATTCGGAATTTTTTCCAAAAACTATAAACGGTCGCATATTTTTGTCAAAATCGAAGATATCATTTTGGGTCCCGGATATTTAACTTAAGGCCGTCCCGCTTACCGTGAAATTGGAGTCAACCTAAGCCTATGAACAATATTTTCAGAACGCGTTGGCGCATAAACCTGATATACTGAGAAGCTCTGTGACCCCGACTGACCCGAGCGTGTGTCAACCGGGTCAAGCATTTAACCCGTGTAACGCGTTGACCCACCGGAAATCCTCAGAAAGTTGACCCGTGACCCGTGTCCCGCTTTGACTTGCCCGAAATCCTCGGAAAGTTGAGCGATGACCCGTGATCCGTGGCGCTTATTTTCAACACTGTCGTGGAGCCAAAATATCCGTGTGATTGGAAGGCAAAATTGATACATGACAAATTGTAAATAGAGTTTTCTTAGTTATCGGTTTTTGGGTATTCACCGATAATGTTGTCATTTGGTTATTAGTACCCAAGGCGTATCACTATAATTGCTAATTTATTCGGACCCTATGTAGGTAGATTATAATGGTTCGAGTCATCAAATAAGATTACAACTGTTGTATGCCTTTAGTGATCACATAACGTATATAAAATTTCATAATGAAAGTTTGAAAGTCTCAGTCTGCAAATGTTCAATTTGGAAGGTTTACATTATGGACGCGCCATATCATTTCGGTTTCATATTTACAGGCACCTGTGCCCTAATAGCTTAGGAAATTTATAATAATAAAGTAATGTTGGTTCACTCACTGTCGCACAGCACATTGGTTTTTGATCACATAAACAACTTCATTCTTAAGGCTTCTAACGGATATGATACGATTGCGAATTGAAACTGTGACGGACATTCTTCAATTTTTGAAAAATGCGTTATTGTAACAGGTTTCGAAATTATATTTTTAATTATACCTATATACAAAGATATTCCTGTATTGATTGATGTGACGGATACTACTATATACGGTGCAAATAACTCTGAGAGGTATTACGTTATAGCATTAGAAAAAAGAACAGCTTAGAGCGGGGGGGGGGGGGGGTGGGGCTCTGGAAGGGGGCGGTATCCCCCGAGTAACACTTAGGCTGAGTGTTTGTGTCATATGGGTACCTAAGCTTAGGCTAAGACTTAGGTTTAGTATAAGTAGAATGGAATGACCTACATTTTGTTTACGCCCCTCGGAGATACTTTGGCCCTACATACTATAATGATAGTAATAGTACTATATATAGACAAATAATCAAAAGCATGACTTTGCAACTGACGGCGACAGCATTAAAATGTGATGCCCAGATTCAATTATTGATTTAGGCACTATCGGATACTATAATTAGAAATCGATATGGAATCTGCTAAATGTTGAGTCTAAAAATATTCAGGTGATCTATGAATTCTGCTGCATCTTCTACACCTTCCAGGTTTATATAACATTAGTTCGAATTCAAACCGAAAAGCGTCATGTTTATGATAACTTTCAAAACGGTTCCCAGCTGAGGTTTCATGTTGGTTCGTGAAATATCCACGTATATGTCTACATATGCGAAAAAAATTACAAAAGCGTTAACTAAATAGTGATATAACACTTATGAAGTAATATTCTATGCGGTAATTTATAATAAATTATTTATATATGTGTACACGTAATACATAAAATATAAATGTATGTACTGTAATCCGAATGCAGAAACATTTGCCAGAATAACTGAAAATGAAAATCAGATCAGTTGTTTACATCTAAATGCTCGCAGTCTCTGCAACTAACTGTCCGATGTTAATTTCACGCTATCATGTGGTAAATATGATATACTAGCGATAACAGAAACTTGGCTGAACAATACAGTTCCAAAATCGCTTTTAGACCAGAGTAACACATATCGCATTTTTCGGAAAGACAGTCAACATTCGAGAGGTGGATGTGTAGCTCTGTTTGTGAGGATCGCAATGGCTGTGAGCGAGGTTTCTAATAACACAACACACATGGACCTTGAAGTTGTTACTGCAGACTTACTTATCCCGAGCAAACATCGAATCGTGTGCTGTTATCACCCACCAAAAAACAATATTGACTACGTTTCTAGTGTGATCAACTCGTTCAGGTTATTTTGTGAAGTTTCTTGGCCAGTAACAATTGTTGCTGATTTCAACCTCCCTGATATTGACTAACTAAATTACTCTTGGCCATATAACCCTCTTATTGACCTATACATGAACGGTACTATAAAAATGGCTTGGAACAACTGGTAACGTTTCCTACACGCGGTAACAATATACTTGATCTGGTTTTATCAACATCGTCTGTTAATGTTCCTGTTGTTCAGGATCAGGAGGGCGAAGGCTTTCTGTGTTCCGACCACGACGCGGCTTTGTTTCCATTAATTGGTAATTTTTGTAGTGACTCTATAAAGCCGCCGTCAAATTTTGACTACAAAAATTCTAATTTTAATAATTTGAAACATTATTTGAACTGTGTTGACTGGAAAGGTTTACTACAAGCTGCCCATAGTGTGGAAGAAAAATGGAACTGTTTTTATAATACTTTGTACAATGCGTGTTTATTGTTTGTGCCACAAAAAATCAAACATCTCTGTGAAACAAAAATATCCTGGTTGTATTAAAAAAATTATTTCACAGAAAAGGGTACTTTGGCGACTTTCGAAGTAGTCCGGTGATTTTTCTACATCTAAATTGTGGAGCTGTAAATGCTCTAAAGCTATTTTGAAATTTCAGAGAAACAAAGAGCACAAAATATTAACCTCACGGCATAAAAATATACTTTTTAAATACGTTAATAACAGGTGTTTTAGAAAAGGAGGCATAAAGTGCGTTGAAAAGCCCGGAAGGAGAACTGATCTTCGACTACGAGGCCCGCTCAAAAAAATTTTAGGAAACACTTTTTCAACTGTTTTCACAATAGATGATAAGCATTTGTCTTCTAATAGTAATTAAGCAAACGTTCAATTAAGCTGGATTTCGTTCACTCCCGCCATAGTATATAAATACATGGGTAAATTGAAAAACAAGCATAGTCACGCACCCGATGGATTCACTCAGTATTTTTAAAGGAATTGCGTGATATTCTCTGTTTCCCGTTGCCTCACATTTTTGAACAGTCGTTTATCAATGGTATTCTACCAAGTATCTGGCTACATTCTAATATTATTGCTATATTTAAAAAAAGATCTGCGTCGTATCCATCAAACTACAGACCAATTTCTATAATTTTCAACTGCCGTAAGCTGATGGAATCCATAATTAATGACAACCTTACGGGTCACTCAACGTCAAAAAACTGTTATCAGGAAACCAACACGGGTTTTTGGCGAAACGATCCACGTGCACGCAATTGCTAGAATGTATTAATGAGTTATGCATATCGCTTGATATGGGAAATTCAGTGGACGTAATATATATAGACTTTGCTAAAGCTTTTGACAGTGTCTCACATGTAAAATTGATAAGCAAGTTTTCTAATTTTGGTATATCCAATTATCTAAAAATTGGATTGCTTCATTTTTAGCAAATCGCAAATCGCGTGTAAAAGTAAACAATATTTTTTCATCTTGTTTCTCGGTTACATCTGGTCTTTCCACAAGGAAGTGTCCTCTGACCAACCTTATTCTTGTTATATATAAATGATATTGTTAATGACTTGTCTAATGTTTCTTGTAAAATATATGCGGGTTATATAAAATTATACGTACATTGTACAACGACGGATAATGATAGTGCAAAAATGTATTTGCAAGACGCACTTACTCGTATCGAAAGCTGGTCTAAAAAATGGCAGCTTCCCACATCTGCGCCAAAATGCAAACTTCTTTCTCTATGAGATAGCAACCGAATCTGTCATTATTTTATTGACGGGTACCCTGTACCACATGCATTTAAATGCAATGATTTGGTGCTTTTATTAATAAAAATTTAAAAAGCACCTCTCATTGCAGGGAGATATCGGCTAAAGCATACCGCATCATAAATATATTATTCCGCTGTTTCACGACGACAGACTGCTCTGTTGTCATTCATGCATACATTTCATAAATGAGACCAGCATTAGAATACGCGTGTCCAATTTGGTCGCCATGCTCTCTTGGAGATATTGATATGATCGAACGAGTACAACGCTATTTTACGCGACGACTTTTCGCTAGGCTTAGATGGCAGCATATAGATTATGCTGA
>JASANE010020456.1:0-33056 GCA_030248225.1 Trileptium ribeirensis | reverse complement strand
AGAGTTGGTTCGGCTAGGTAATTTTAAGATGGAACACGTCATGTATAATATAGCAATAGTGTTAAACATATATGTTATGTGTTTGGTTTCACACTTACTTGCGGTTTGTATCTTGTCTTCATTTTACAAAGTTTTCATTTTGTTACTGCAATAAACTGGTTTAAGTCATTCGCCTCACACTTACTACGCCCTATTCTTACTGTGCTAGTTTGCTGTCAATTGCGTTGCACACCCCATTGTTGCCCCACGACCTGGTCGCTTGCGGCAATACTCGTGCTGGTGTTCTGTTCGTTTGCAATAGGTTCAGCTGATATGGGTTGATTTGGTTCCAATTCATCCTGACCTTCATTTTCCTTTTCAAAGATCAGGCTCGCATATGTGGGTATTGCGTTATCTCTGGTGATCATTGCATTTGTTTGTGCCGATCGCACCAAACCAGTTTGATGCGCTCCTCTAAGGTTGACATTTCGTGTCGCATGACTCTAGACGATGAGCGAGCTCGGGGTACAGCTGCTCGACTTACTGACATAACTCCTGCATAGCAATACGTAACTGAACGAAGTAGATGCAAAATAGACGATCGCTCTGTAGTTTCTTGTACGATGGTAACAACGGCACGTATTTCTGGAGTATCCGAACTTTGGCTAATAGTTGGGTTACGCCAGTTGCTATAGGAATGAACATACAATGTTTTAAGACAAGTGTTGGAATTTTTCATTTAGACTCTGTGGCTTTCTTCGCACATGGTAGTAGTTTTTCCACAACCGTGTCAAATATTTGTATTTGCGAAACCCAATGTGGTCATTTGATTAAATAGCTAATTCAACTTTGCTCATCATTTGTTTCCAACAGATTAGAGCTGCGAAATACTCTTCTCACAGCGGCGACATTTAAATTTCGCCCCTTCTTTTTACACTTTTGTCAGCGCTCATTTTAAATCTGTGCTAAGGATCCGAATCGAAGCTTTTTGAAAACTAAGCTTTCGGGTCGTTAGTAATAGCTTAAGCTCGAAACTCGGCTCAGCTTGGCTCGATTGCTTATAGCCCAGGCTCGGATCGGCTGTAGAGCTGAGTCAAGACTGAAATCACGATTCTCTCCTCTACTAGCATCAGGTTTGTAATGAACATCTCAATCTTGTGCTATACTACATTACATATATACATGTTTATTATATATGTAAATATGTATAATGCAAACATAAATAAATATATAGGGTGTCCCAGAAGTTAGCAAATCACTTTGTCGCTTTATGGTATCTGAGCCACAAATTATACAGGCACAAAGTTTCTTTCGCAAATAATACTAACATAAACGTAGAAAATTAATAAAATACCTTGGCATTACAGCAACAGCTGTAATCCCCCAACCTGACTATTTCTCCATGACGAAATTGCACAGATCGGCAAACCTTTCGAAACAGCTCTTTGACAATCAGACCAAGTTCTTCTGCAATTCGTTTTCCGTTATTCCACAGCGGCAGGCCTTCTTCCGTAAACTTTCTTTCTTAAAACAACCTAGAGAAAGAAGTCACGGGGCGTCAAATCTGTGGAATGGGCAAGCCACTCCACAGGTCCACGTCGACCCGATCCAGCGATCCTGAAAACTGATACTCAACTATTCCCGCATTGATTTGGTGTAATAAGCAGTCGTCCTGTAACGTTGGAACAAAAATTTGTCGCACTCGGCCAGCTGTTCAAATTCGGGCCAAAAATCATCAATCAGCATTCGCAAATTGCCGTATCCTGTAAGACTTTCGTCGAAATCCTAACGAAACTTCCAGAGTGCACATGCCCGCCCAAACAGTCAATCCAGAAGCTTATGGCTGGTGTTCAATTCTTTCATAATGATTCTTCTTGGCTCAGTAAATGCCATTGTGTCGATTTACATGGCACCATTAAGCTTGAATTATCGGACCAAATTACTAGATCCGCTAATTCCAAATCATCGTGAAATTTTGTCAACAATTGTTCAACAAACTTCACTATGCGTCAAAATCATCTTTGTTTAGTCGACGTGTAAATCGCGGATAGAATGGGTTCAACCCTAGCTGTTTGACGATTCGATATGCGGTAATTATCAACAGCCCAGCTTATGTGGACAGCCGGGGAATTGACTTGCGCGGCGATTTGAAAAGTTTGTCCGAGACAATTGCAATATTGTCATCTCCAGTGGCTGTCTGGCCAGGTCTAGACAAGTTCGATACTGATCTAGCAGCATCGAATCTTCGATTAAGACCAAGAATACAGTTGTTGCTTTAGGCTACCAAAGACAAATAATGGCGCCATAAGCGAATAATTTCAGACGAATTGTTTGAATTCGATTACAGTATTAATGCTATAACTTCGGTGCTAAGAGAATGGCGCTAATTAGCCATATAGTTAGTAATATCTAAGTATAATAGTTGTCTACAAGAAAAATTACTTCTGGGACACCCCGTATATTTATAGCATAGATGTCGACAGAGGGTAAGTGTGGAATCTACCCCGTTAGGGTCTGACGCCTTAAATAAAATTTATCCCCCTCCCGAGGGCCTCGATCCCGTACACCCATCGGCGCACGGAAAATTTTGGCAAAAATAGTTTGAAAAATGGCAAAAGCTGGGGTGATATTGTAAGAATGTGGAAAATTAAGAAAAATTCCCCCAAAATTGGAAAAAATAGAGGAAAAATTTGACGATCGAGACCTCAACTCCCGACACCATCTACCACCCCTAAGCCGATTGACTTTCGACACTTTTTATTTATATATACTGAGAGAGTCAGCTTTAAATGAAAGACGTGAGTACTTGATGAAACTACCAATTGTTGAATAAAGTATGGTTAAAGGAGCTTGTTTTGGAATGCTCAGTTAAATTCACGTTTATGTATATCGTATAATGGACAAGTTGAGATTTTTCAGTCCATTGACTTTTCTAAGAAATTTGAGGAGAGAGTTTTGAACTGAGAGATTTTGATCGTATTATAAATTAAATGCATGATAGCAAGAACCGGAGAACATAGGTTTCTCAGTTTTGTTTTGAGAGTATTAATCCGTTACTAGTATTTTCAAAATATGATTCAAAGACTTTGTTTATGAATTTAAATTCATTAAATTGGTTTGGTTATGAATTTTGCGTTAAAATAAAAAAAGAAACTGGGGCCGATGTATCCAACTACACTGCCTATAATGAAATATATTGCACTCTGCTGGAAGTGAACGCAAACTTTATACGGCGTTCACGTTATAATATCCGCAACGTTTGGAACCCATGAACACTGCCAAGAATACTGTCGACTACTGATAGACACCCCATGTTTTTTCATAATTTTATTTCAAGTGTAGCTTGGTGAATTATCACTTGGCGGCGATGTCAATTACACCGTGTGTTCTTTGAAATATTACTGACCTTCTGCTCCATAATCTCTCAAGCATGAATATTGTCTAGATACAAACATCCAGATCTAACAATACACAGCATAACTGACTAGAACACCACATTAGCTACAGACGGTATCCATTACTGTAAAATTTGCGCGAAATTGGTAGCTAAGGGCGACTACACCGTGAACAAATAATGTAGTAGCTAGGGGCATGGGAATGTCGTACTCTCGGAAATTGATTTACGGTATGGCTATGATCCTGATTGTCTATACGGTAGGGTCGCGACTACAGGGGGACAATAGCTCCAAAGACTACGGATATTATAACGTGAACGCCGCATTAAACGATTGAAAGCCATAAACACCTGGTGTTTTGCTTGAAGACAATCAGGTCACGAAACGGTTTACTAAACTAAATTCGTTACGTACTGTGCGTTAATTTGAATATTGTTCGAGTGGAGCTTAAAGATCCTAGTCCGAAGTAAGCTCAATGCCTAGCGAACCTGACTTTTAAATACACATTTCGGATTCGACTGCTCGCGCGATGTATGTTTGTTCATTGGTACGCGAAACACAAAAATATTCTGGTTAAAGAGATCAAAAAAAAACAAGTCCGTGCACCTAAACGTTTAGCGGGAGATTTGGCCTATAGGTAAGACACTACAGCGATTTACTCGTGAAGGAATATTTAAAGTTCTTGAAATAAATTCTTACCCATCTCTAACGAGAAGGATGGCCCTCAACCTCCTTTTATTTACAACAAAAACAAAACAAAAATTTCCGTTTGACCAATACCACGAATACTCAATTGGAAAACTGGCTATAGCTCCGGCTCATCATGCAATTTGAGAAGAACAATTGCAAATTATTCCATGCCTGGATTTTGCCTTTGAAACAGAGTACGTTAAAGGTTAAGACTTTTCGTAGTTCCGGGAATTTCGGAAATTTTTGAAATCCAGATTTTTTTAATTTTTAACATTATTAGTCTTCCGAAGCTTCTGAAGATTCACATTTGAGAAGCCCATCGCCTTAATTGTGTCATGGCTCTTTATATTTCCGTAATAAAATACAAATATACAGGATTATACGATTTGCGGGTCTAGTTCTGAATCGCTTTCGAGTTCCACAGGTTTCTCGGGTTTCTTCACATTGCGGGTCGGTGAGACGAGCCATATGCTAAGGTAGTAAGTATGATGTGATAGCCAAGCGGTTTGTTGCTGTACCTACAATATGTATACCCGCAACATTTAGCTAGTCATAACAGCAGTGCGGTTCATACGATTATTGGAAATAGCGCTAACGTTATGTATGTTTACGCGGCGAGCTTAGACGCAAAGAATGTATGACAAATTAGAAACCATGATAACCTATTTGCTCAGTGTTATTGAAAACCATTATTTGTACGTTAAAATAGGATTTTAACCGACGTTTCAGGTTAGATAAAATACACATTTACTTTATTAATTAAGTTAGACATTAATTCAAAAATAAAACTATGATTACTCATTGAGTTTTGCCGCAAATATAATGTGGGCGTTATAGCATAGCAGGGTATGTCTTGAAAATCGCCAACGACGATAAGCAGTTACTCGCAGATAAGATCTACCAAAAAACAGAAATTTAGCAAAATAAAGTTCTTCATTTATTACTGAATAAATTTGTGCTGAGATAGATTATCCTGTTGCCGGCCCAAGTAATCCTGAGGGGCCTTGCATTATAATGTTAGAAAAAAAGGCATCTTAGAGCGGAGGGTTCTGGGGCAGCAGCCTCCGGGATTATGCTTAGGCTTAGTGTATGTCTCATATGTCTCAGAATTTCAAAATACCTTAGCTTAGACTAAAGGTTTAGGCTTAGTATATCGAAAACGGTATGGCCTGCATTTTATTTCTGCCTGTCGGGGTTACTTGGGCCATGTTGCCTTGCCGCAACATACAGTAATAAAACGCAATGTTTATTGCAACGCCTATAACTTCAGTACCGACTGGCCGAATTTCCCAATTTTTTTACCATACAATGCCATACGATTGTTAGCAAGCAGAGATTGGACAAATATCTTACTTCGGATTAAAATCAGTTTGGATTAGGATTTTATCGTATATAACCTAGTAACGGGGCAAACATAAGGCGTTCAAATTTTTTCGAGGTATGTGGCACAAACCAATTTACCTAGTAGTAATGACATAAACCGAATAAGCTCTTCTTGAAACCATAGCGTTATCCAAACACCTCATTTTGGATCAACATCTTGACGCTTGTGTTGCTCTTATTTATAACTTGGCATTGGTTGGTACAATTTGATTTAACCATTCCAAACACATGATAGTACGCTTGAAAACTAAGTAAGCAACAACCTCTTCGCCAGGAAAAAGCCACAGCTTTCGGGAAATTCAGTGTAATACTGCTGTTATCAAATATTACTTGGAAATGGTTGCTTTAGTTAGAATAAATATTCGCGGTACACATGTCCTATGTTGAAATACTCATGCAGCTGTTGACTTAGTATATAATCTATTACTTTTTATAGCTAATTACCCGGCCAAACCCTATATTTCAAATCCAAAATTACATTGAATCGATCTGCATGCAGAAAATTTAATACGGCTACTGCATCCTTTTATATAAATGATTGCTTCCGAAAAGCAGGTAATAAATTATTTCAGCCAATTTTCGTGTTTGTCCATAACTTCATATAGCAAGGGACTGATTTTCCTAGTTTTGCTTAGATGAGTATCGCAAATATTTACAAAATAGGTGACATTAGTAACCCAACGCTTTCAGAACAGCATCTGGTATTAGTTTGTCCAGACGGTAACGGTAATCACATTATGATATTTTCCTTATCCGTATGAAATGTCAGTAATTTTACCTTTGAGTTGTTTTTCGGCGTAGTACAAAGCTAGCACTCACTTCCCGCATGGACCCATATTTGATAAGATATATACTGCTTTCGTATTCAAATATGTGTTATAAATTATAATTCTTTCAGTTTGATATTTTTATTGGCTTAGCTAGAGCGAGTTGGTATTTGCGCCAGTAATACATTTTCGACATTCTAGAAGGGTTAGTGTTTTGCATTTTTTCATAAAACTTAAGTAGTGTGGTAGCTAACATTTTGTTTGTTTGGAGTCAGTGTTGTTGCGTTAATTCCAGCATTCAAATAAAAAGAAGCAGTCCCTACAACAACGTCTGTGCCAAGCACAGTTTGTTAATCTACGACCATGCATGGTATATTAGGTATCGCCACCTGAAGCTGTGCTTTTACGGTTGAGAGCACAGATTTATACAGTCAAGGTCATTGCTCTCAGAGGGATAGCCCTTTCCGAGGGCGTGCGGGGTCGGCCTTCCATTGGGGGTTTTGCCGGTCGGCGGGGCTGTGGAAGTCGACATTCCTAAAATTTCATATTTTCCCCAATTTTACTCAATTTGGTCTGTTTCCCTAATCGTTCCTAGTTGTTTCTAAAATGTCGCCCAATTATTCCTAACATGTGCATATTTTCTGTAATAAACATTTCAATTTTTGTCCATTTATCTAATTTTTAGAAAAGCTGTGGGTGGAGTAGCGGTGCCTTTAGCGCGGAGAGGTCTCACAACTACTCTTTCCCCTATGCGCATGTATGCATATATTATCCGTATTATAAATAGAGAACTAGACTGTCCGCGTAGATTAAATTATTTTAAAGCTATACTATCAATATAATGCAAATATAAATGGAGAACTAGACTGTCCGCCTATATTAAATTATTTTAAAGCTACAATATCAATATAATGCAAATATAAATAGAGAACTAGACTGTCCGCGTAGATTAAATTATTTTAAAACTATAATATCAATATAATGCAAATATAAATAGAGAACTAGACTGTCCGCGTAGACTAAATTATTTTAAAGCTATAATATCAATATAATGCAAATATAAATAGAGAACTAGACTGTCCGCGTAGATTAAATTATTTTAAAGCTATAATATCAATATAATGCAAATATAAATAGAGAACTAGACTGTCCGCGTAGATTAAATTATTTTAAAGCTATAATATCAATATAATGCAAATATAAATAGAGAACTAGACTGTCCGTGTAGATTAAATTATTTTAAAACTATAATATCAATATAATGCAAATATAAATAGAGAACTAGACTGTCTGCGTAGATTAAATTATTTTAAAGCTATAATATTAATATAATGCAAATATAAATAGAGAACCAGACTGTCCGCATAGATTAAATTATTTTAAAGCTATAATATCAATATAATGCAAATATAAATAGAGAACTAGACTGTCCGCGTAGATTAAATTATTTTAAAGCTATAATACAAATATAATGCAAATATAAATAGAGAACTAGATTGTCCGCGTAGATTAAATTATTTTAAAGCTATAATATCAATATAATGCAAATATAAATAGAGAACTAGACTGTCCGCGTAGACTAAATTATTTTAAAGCTATAATATCAATATAATGCAAATATAAATAGAGAACTAGACTGTCCGCGTAGATTAAATTATTTTAAAGCTATAATATCAATATAATGCAAATATAAATAGAGAACTAGACTGTCCGCGTAGATTAAATTATTTTAAAGCTATAATATCAATATAATGCAAATATAAATAGAGAACTAGACTGTCCGCGTAGATTAAATTATTTTAAAACTATAATATCAATATAATGCAAATATAAATAGAGAACTAGACTGTCTGCGTAGATTAAATTATTTTAAAGCTATAATATTAATATAATGCAAATATAAATAGAGAACCAGACTGTCCGCATAGATTAAATTATTTTAAAGCTATAATATCAATATAATGCAAATATAAATAGAGAACTAGACTGTCCGCGTAGATTAAATTATTTTAAAGCTATAATACAAATATAATGCAAATATAAATAGAGAACTAGATTGTCCGCGTAGATTAAATTATTTTAAAGCTATAATATCAATAGAATGCAAATATAAATATAGAACTAGACTGTCCGCGTAGATTAAATTATTTTAAAGCTATAATATTAATATAATGCAAATATAAATAGAGAACCAGACTGTCCGCCTATATTAAATTATTTTAAAGCTACAATATCAATATAATGCAAATATAAATAGAGAACTAGACTGTCCGCGTAGATTAAATTATTTTAAAACTATAATATCAATATAATGCAAATATAAATAGAGAACTAGACTGTCCGCGTAGATTAAATTATTTTAAAACTATAATATCAATAGAATGCAAATATAAATATAGAACTAGACTGTCCGCGTAGATTAAATTATTTTAAAGCTATAATATTAATATAATGCAAATATAAATAGAGAACCAGACTGTCCGCCTATATTAAATTATTTTAAAGCTACAATATCAATATAATGCAAATATAAATAGAGAACTAGACTGTCCGCGTAGATTAAATTATTTTAAAACTATAATATCAATATAATGCAAATATAAATAGAGAACTAGACTGTCCGCGTAGATTAAATTATTTTAAAACTATAATATCAATATAATGCAAATATAAATAGAGAACTAGACTGTCTGCGTAGATTAAATTATTTTAAAGCTATAATATTAATATAATGCAAATCTAAATAGAGAACTAGACTGTCCGCGTAGATTAAATTATTTTAAAGCTATAATATCAATATAATGCAAATATAAATAGAGAACTAGACTGTCCGCGTAGATTAAATTATTTTAAAGCTATAATATCGATATAATGCAAATATAAATAGAGAACTAGACTGTCCGCGTAGATTAAATTATTTTAAAACTATAATATCAATATAATGCAAATATAAATAGAGAACTAGACTGTCCGCGTAGATTAAATTATTTTAAAGCTATAATATCAATATAATGCAAATATAAATAGAGAACTAGACTGTCCGCGTAGATTAAATTATTTTAAAGCTATAATATCAATATAATGCAAATATAAATAGAGAACTAGACTGTCCGCGTAGATTAAATTATTTTAAAGCTATAATATCAATATAATGCAAATATAAATAGAGAACTAGACTGTCCGCGTAGATTAAATTATTTTAAAGCTATAATATCAATATAATGCAAATATAAATAGAGAACTAGACTGTCCGCGTAGATTAAATTATTTTAAAGCTATAATATCAATATAATGCAAATATAAATAGAGAACTAGACTGTCCGCGTAGATTAAATTATTTTAAAACTATAATATCAATATAATACAAATATAAATAGAGAACTAGACTGTCTGCATAGATTAAATTATTTTAAAGCTATAATATTAATATAATGCAAATATAAATAGAGAACCAGACTGTCCGCATAGATTAAATTATTTTAAAGCTATAATATCAATATAATGCAAATATAAATAGAGAACTAGACTGTCCGCGTAGATTAAATTATTTTAAAGCTATAATACAAATATAATGCAAATATAAATAGAGAACTAGATTGTCCGCGTAGATTAAATTATTTTAAAGCTATAATATCAATAGAATGCAAATATAAATAGAGAACTAGACTGTCCGCGTAGATTAAATTATTTTAAAGCTATAATATCAATATAATGCAAATATAAATAGAGAACTAGACTGTCCGCGTAGATTAAATTATTTTAAAACTATAATATCAATATAATGCAAATATAAATAGAGAACTAGACTGTCTGCGTAGATTAAATTATTTTAAAGCTATAATATTAATATAATGCAAATCTAAATAGAGAACTAGACTGTCCGCGTAGATTAAATTATTTTAAAACTATAATATCAATAGAATGCAAATATAAATAGAGAACTAGACTGTCCGCGTAGATTAAATTATTTTAAAGCTATAATATCAATATAATGCAAATATAAATAGAGAACTAGACTGTCCGCGTAGATTAAATTATTTTAAAACTATAATATCAATATAATGCAAATATAAATAGAGAACTAGACTGTCCGCGTAGATTAAATTATTTTAAAGCTATAATATCAATATAATGCAAATATAAATAGAGAACTAGACTGTCCGCGTAAATTAAATTATTTTAAAGCTATAATATCAATATAATGCAAATATAAATAGAGAACTAGACTGTCCGCGTAGATTAAATTATTTTAATACTATAATACCAATATAATGCAAATATAAATAGAGAACTAGACTGTCTGCGTAGATTAAATTATTTTAAATAGAGAACCAGACTGTCCGCGTAGATTAAATTATTTTAAAGCTATAATATCAATATAATGCAAATATAAATAGAGAACTAGACTGTCCGCGTAGATTAAATTATTTTAAAGCTATAATACAAATATAATGCAAAAGTAGTTTGAATTACCATGAGCAACAACTCACTTTTTTGTTGGTCATTGCATGATGTCTCCATAGTATATATCCAAGCGCAAAATTTGATATCGTTTCAAACGAAATCAAAATTATGACTGGTCGATACGTAGCAGCGATTCCAAACGCCCATGACATAGCGCATGCAGGTACCACAAAGAACAGTCCCTTTATGCTTGATCTAAAACATAAAATGCAGTTTCTGCCCACAGAAATTTGAATGCATACGTAAAAAGGCAAATCTTTCTGAACATGAAACATTTAAGTAAATTTTGGACAACTAAGAAAAATCGTATAGAAAGTTTTGCCAAATTTGCGATTTGGTACAACAATCGCACCGTAACATTTAAAACTTAACGAAGATTCGGTACTACTAGCAAGATATTGTATGCAAACCATTCAATGGAGCATAGGTTGCTTAAACATATTTGTTGTTTAAAGAAAAATTGATGTTATCCGTATGTACATCAGCTAAGCATGATTCACATTCTTCAAGCATTCTCAAATTCTGTGAAGTTGGAACACATTATAAACTATCCATATTTTTTGCAACCTATTTTAATGTTGCGTTCCTATGTTTACTGGCTGGCATCTATTACACATATGTGTTGTCATAGCTATCCAGGCCTGATTTCCTTTCACAGATTTGAATGTCGTGAATCAAATACAAATGATCTCTAATAGAAATGTCGTCAGCCGATCATTTTTTCTATTTGGGGCATTAAAGTGATAGATTTTGGACATATATCTGTAGGCTTGATACAAATGTTATACGCACATAAAACAAATAAATTGATGCACTCTGAAAATTTATGGTTTTTTCAGTTGATTCCAGTTCGATAACAATGAATTCTGGAAAAAATAGTATTGATTTTGTACTATAAGTTTCAGCTCGGCGAGGTCATTCAGATAATATTTATTGTAACAATATTTTAAAAAAAAATTCTATTTTTTTATCTTTTTGTTCGCGAATGGTATCGAAACGTTTCGAAATAATTTTTCAGCAAGTGCATAGTTTTAATAACGCTTTTTGGGCCGCATTTGAACATTTTTTTGGGAAACTTTCGGCGCGAACCGCAGACCGGGAGTCCGGTAATCCAAATAATCGAAAATATTATAAATGTGGCCATGATAGACATTTATCGCATAGCTCGCTCCGCTGAGTAGAATGACAATTAAACAGTAGTTGTGTTTCCAAAATTGACCGTTTCCGGGCTGGTAGGCCTAATCAAAAAGACTTAAGTATCATTAGCCAAGCCATTGCTAAAGTGTACACGATGATATCGAGACTTCATTAATTGTTGTATTAAAATAGCGGTTTTGACTTCTCGATCGTTAGTTGAAAGAGCTATTCGAGTGAATTGCATGCGATATGGGTTCTACAGATGATGTCTTATAAAGCTGTGAAAATTTGAGACGGGTAAGCCAAATGTTATCGATCGGTTTGAAGTTAATTTAAACTGACAGGATTGACTTCCTCGCTCATAATTTAAAAGCATTATTAGAATTAGCTGAATACTACAGGTTTCATGACTAAGGTCTTATAGGATGCCGATTCAAGCTAAAACAACTAATGTTGTTTGAAAGTAAAAATGGATTTTTGGTTAAGGATTGCCTTCCAATTGAAGAATATGCAGCAATTATTATTATTTTGCACGCCGAAGTTCAATTGCATCACGGCGCAAAAAAGTTATACAAACCGTTGCAGAATTATTGCTGTTGACATAAAATTGTTGTGTTTTAATGTCAATGCCAAAACTCTCCTTGATCTCGCCATGTCATTTTACACAGGATAATCTATCTTGAATCACCGTGCCGTGTTATATTCGATTTTAATGTCAATGCCAAAACTCTCCTTGATCTCGCCATGTCACTTTCGAAAGGTGATATTATACACAGGATGATCTATCTTGAATCACCGTGCCGTGTTATATTCGATTTTAATGTCAATGCCAAAACTCTCCTTGATCTCGCCATGTCACTTTCGAAAGGTGATATTATACACAGGATGATCTATCTTGAATCAGCGTGCCGTGTTATATTCGATTTTAATGCCAATGCCAAAACTCTCCTTGATCTCGCCATGTCACTTTCGAAAGGTGATATTATACACAGGATAATCTATCTTGAATCGCCGTGCCGTGTTATATTCGATTTTAATGTCAATGCCAAAACTCTCCTTGATCTCGCCATGACACTTTCGAAAGTTGATATTATACACAGGATGATCTATCTTGAATCACCGTGCCGTGTTATATTCGATGCTTGTTTGATAGTAGGTCTTCGCGTTCCTTGCTATAAGAAACATTTAATAATTGTACCTAGTCCTATTGAATTTATTCTCGTTTGTCACGGGAGGTCGTACTCGACGATGGAGCCAGCCGGCATCAGCGAATATCATAGCGAACATCAGCGGAAACGTGAATGGCAAACCAAACACTGCCGCAATGAGCCGGCTACCAAAATTAAACCAACATCTGAAATGCATATACAGTGATCATAACTTCAAAAATAATGCACCGTTAGACATGCTGGTTCATGTTACACATTGCTAATTTTTAGGACCGACCGAATAAGAGCATAAGAAATGCTACAAATAATTAGTTGCCTGTAAATTTAGCCGTAAACGAATTTTTAATGACAAAATTTTCACTTGGTGAACTACTACAACGACATCAGCGATGATAAATAATCTCATATAAAACAACAGTGTAGTCATTGGACGGCACTAATTTAGAGACAGCTTTGAAAGGCTGATTTTTTTGCGATATATGTTCGTATAAATCTTGGAAATGCTGGGTTTGCTGCAGTATAAGATGCTACAGCAGAAGCAAAAAAGTTTCAACATAGGCCATACTTTAAAATTTTGAAATCTAACGAGGGTTAGCTTATGTCAAAGCAATTGTTTCAGCCTAAGATAAAGCATATTGATCATAATCATTGGCTATTGCTGCTATATAGGACATTACTTTTATCGTAATTTCAAGAGTCATAACGATTGATCACAAATATCATTTTCAAATTATGACACTGCTAAATCCGGGTTCGAAGTGCCTCCGATCCGGTCGACTTAGATGAAATTTTGTGCTTATCGTCAAGTCTATTTTTTATGCCACAGCAGCTAAAAATTTTGCAAGTTGGATCGGATTGGACCGGGAGCAATGCTAACACGCTCCTACAAGGAGTAGGTTTACGAGACACGATGCTGAGAGCTTATCAGAAATGCAATGCATTGGCTTTTCTCTATGGAATTTTCAAGTAAACAAGTGTTTCACTTTCAATTACACATAACATACAGTTGAGATCTTGCTATCAGATTAACTCTGAATTCGTTTGGAAAGTAATTTTGACGTGTTAATGTTAGTAAATAGTAAGTAAGACGGGAATGGTAGAAACAAGCTTAAGGCAATAGAACATTTGAAGACACACCACGTCAAATGTAAGTAACACTTAATGTATGTAGAACCATTTATTGTTATAACTTTACAGTAATACTATCCATAAACATGTTCGCCAAAATAAAAGCCTCAAATAGAGTTTAATACTTTACACACAAACTGACGTGCTTACTAAGCAATTGTATTAGTACCGCCGGCTGAATTTGCAAATCATTCAGTTATTTTAAGCTAAGATTACAATTAACGTTTTGACAAAACGCGAAAAGATGCTGTAAAAAATCATTTGAACAGCTACAAATAACACACTGGAGTAAAAGGGTTCTTAAATTACTACGATCCGCGAGCCAGGATCACTTTCATAATATGATTCTAGTCTTACTAGTTTCTTTTGCGAAAATTTGGCCTCAAATACGATCAATAAGATTTAATTGGGTACTTAGAGTTGCGAAAGACTTCTCGTTCTAAGCAAAGGTGTTGCAGTAATATATTCTGTCTCCAATTTAACGTAACTGCCTTAGATCACTTGGTCAAAAGCTTCTAGTTTAGTACTGTTCATCTCTGTTTTCGGTGATCGTGACCATTGTGCCTAATGTCATCCCGCACTAGCATTTGGAAGCATGGCATGATACATCTACGTAAGTGTTTCGTCTGCGCTATGAGGGTTGACTGATGTAACATGTTCTAATGATCATATGAACTGAAGACAACCGTCAGCCTAAACCTAAATTGACTAGTGATTTAAATAGTTCACTTAACTAGTTAGTGTTTTTTAGAGTCAACTGTCATTGTCACTTCTGTGTACTTTGTCAAATTAACACTTAGCTGATTTTTCTATATGTTAGTTTATATATGAAACAAGATTGCCTGTCGAAAAGTAACCTTTGGACGAAATATTGTTTTGCAGAGTTCGAATAACACTTTTCTTTAGTGAAATGTGCCACAACACTTCTTAGTAGTACACACAATATAAGAAAGAATAAAGTTGACTGTTCAAAAATTGTGCTAAATCGCGGCCTCAAGCATGAAATATAGCCATGATGAAACTCTGATTTAGCCACTAGACCGCATGTGCTTCCTCCTAGACTAGTGTTTCATTCATAATATATACAATATTGTAAAATATGTCTGAATTTTTTTCCAGATCTGAACAATGCTAAACGTATATACTTCCCTCGACATTGTAATTTTAGATTATATTATGAAAAATCCCAGCGACGAATTGCACAGTCTAATTCCATCCTTATCTTGCATATAAGTCTAGTTGCGTATTTTAAGGACTATCTGATGACAAAATCGGAAAATACAAATTAGAGTAGTAAGTAATATATTTAAAATATGGAAATTAGCATACCTTGATAGGCAAATTGGTACCAACTGCTAATAATACATCACATCCCTAGCACCGTCTAATATGTGTAACATGACAATAAGCGAAAAACAATGTTACCGGTTTGAGGTAAACGGACGAAATCAAATGTTAAAACATTGCAAAAACACCGTAAGGTTCGATCTAAACACCGTAAGGCTATCTACCTGCCAACTAACCACTCGGTCATAAACACTATAACAACTAGTTTTGTGCAGTGTATATTACTGTTGACATACAATTAACTAATTATATAACAGTATATCTAGTACATCTTTATAAAAACGACCGTGTGATCTGGTCTTAAAGGTCTTATTTGAGATAGATAGCTAAAATTTGGAGGAAAGATCGCCAAAGTCTTATGTTTCCAGATTTTATAAAAGATACATTGTATTAAGTAACTGTTTTGTATCAAACCCGGTTAGCAATGTTTAACATTGGCCACCAAATGTACGAGGATCGGTTTGCATCGTGTTTTCTATTGTTGTTTCTCGTTTTTTTGAAATATGATTAAAGTCCAGCAATTTTTACTGTAGATGGGAAATGGACGACCAGGCGCTCAGCATGAAATTCGACCCCCATAAATCATGCAAGTTGGTCATGCATGCATGTGTATTTAAACTCACAGTAACCAGCATGCACATAAACCAATATGCACCCACCCCACAAACATTTCTTCAATGGTACTGTACTTTACCTTGGTACCTCTTCCCTGGATTTTTTTCGCGTGGGTGCCCTAAGATGGCCTGAATTTTCTATAAAAGATTCTTAAAAAAACTGGAAACGGAGCAGCCGTCACGACTATCACAGCAGGAGCACCTGGAATGTAATGGTCTGAATTTTCTATAAAAGATTCTTAAAAAACTAACGAATACGGTGAAACAAAGTCTTTCCATAGAAACGGAGCAGCCGTCACGACTATCACAGCAGGAACACCTGAAATGAAATGAAAATGTGTATTCTAAAAATAGGTATCGCGAAATCGTATTGCGAGCTTAAAAATGCTTAAGCGAATCAAATTTTTTTTGTCAAACTTGTCAGGCCACAATATTATTTATATTAGAATGCATTATTCTGGCTACAGTTACTGCGATTGCTAAACCGTACATGATGTATCCTCATTTCTTGAAGTCATATATAAGCTTCTCCTATCGTTTACGATACCAAGAACAAATAAAGCCAGCATTTTAGCTATCGAATCAGTCCAGATTGTATCAACAATGATGATCATTGAATTTTATAAATGATTACATCAAGCTTCCACAAATCTAACGTGTATATTCTTGACGCGTGTTTTTTCGAAACCTAATGAACAAATTCTGATATCAAGATAACTCATACAACTTCAAGAGACATAAACTCTTTAAAATTTCAGCTACAGAAGCTACTACTCCACATCCGTGTAAGACATAGCAAGTATGTTTTACATGTGTTATTAAGCACAAGTTGTAAATAATTGGCCAACGTTCTGTGATAAGTTGTAATAATTAGATCATGAGTTACAAAATACAGAGAAAATAGCAGTATTAGCAATGCAAAATATGTCTTTAACTAAACCTTCAAATGTAGCCATCTAGGTAGAGAAGAGGTTAAGCACACTTCGGTTTAAAACTTCGGCAAAATTGTGAGGCCAGAATTCTTCCGAATGTAGACGAAATTCAAAGTTGTCTAACGTTTAGTCATATTTAGAAAGCTACAATAAAATACGTGGTTGGAGGGACAAAATTTCGGTTTACTAAGTTTCCATTTCATACAGTAACAGTAGGTGCGGAAAATTGGATACAGGTAAGACAAAAAATTGATGTACAATAATTGTGTACACAGGCTATCTAAGCTTAGGCTTAGACAAAGCTTAGAAGAATATAACTTTATAGGATCACCTACGGGAATCTACTGTAAGTGATGCGTTCAGAAAGACGAATTTAACATAATGTGAGTTGGCACAACGTTACGCATAGTACAAACGTGTCTATAAACGTGAGAATTATTAAACCTGAATCGACAAATGGGAAATATTTTTAGAAATCGTAATAATTTTACACACATTTTCTTTCCCTGAAATAGGTTTTAAAGCTAAATATAGCTATTTATATCATACCCCATGCAATTAAGCTTATGGACGCTCTTGAAAAAACGGAGCCACGGCTGTTGATCGCAGTTAAGATTGTGAATCCATGCACAGCTTCCATTAAGAAGAGAAATGATACAACTAAAAACATGTAGTTGATGAATGCGCTTACTGCAACGCAGAGATCCTGAAATAAAACCAAACATTAGTTAAAATGTGAAGATCCCCTTACGGTATCTTCCCTTACACCATTTTCGACCATGTTTCAGGATAAAATTTTATGCATCGTAAATGGTATATTTGGATTTTAGCAAGGCTTCCCGCAGTATTCGACATAATTATCGACTAGAAATACCAAAAACCCCGTCATGGACTTGTTTCATTTAGTTTAGCTACCTTCATTCTAGTAATACCCAACCCAAAAGAAATGCTGTTGGGACCACACAGGTTAAAGATCGACGTTCTTGAAGACCTTGAATATAACCCTTCTACAGCAATGACAATGTGTCTTATTAACCATGGTTTAGACCTCTACTACAGAAGCATTACAATAAACATAGTGGCGGTTTGATATAACATGGATATGGTAATCCCATTTAGTTGATATGTCAGTAATGTTACGTGCAGCAAATTAGACCAGATGGACTGCCACATCTCGCCGGTATTGATCAGGAAAACAAAAATGTGCCAAACTACTTATTATAAAGGTTCCATCTTTACTATTGATAATGTTTCTAGGATATGCTATTTGCAACGACTCACATGGTATTGCTCTGGGAAAACAAAAAGTGTGTGAAACTATTTGTTATAAAGGTCCCACATTGGCCTTTAATATTGTTTCTAGTATTGGTTGCTTGCCATATCTCATCAGTATTGATCAGGGAATGCAAAAGTGTGTCAAACTATTTATTGTAAGGATATCACATTGGCAATTGATAATATTTCTGGATTTCTAATACAGGATATAAGCCTAATAACACATTGTATTGAACATTCAGTATAATATTAAACGTGTCAATTAAATTAAGTTCACAGATTCCTTTGTTTAGTGCCTTTGGTGGCTTGCCAAACTCGCGCTTTAGTCTAATTGTCGATGTCATGCTGTGGATAATCAAACCCGGAAATTCGTTCGGGAAAATCGTACGTAACGCTACATCAAGAAAGTTTTACGATTTTCCTGGTTTAGCATTCCACAATGTGTCACCTGGACTACTGGACAGGATTAAACCTATTATTGGTCATCCGTATGAATTATGAAAACTTTGAACTGGTACACGACAGCAGAGTTTGGCTTCTCCAAATCGGGGGTAATCGGGTTGCTCCAGGTAATTCAACCTCCCACGTCCTCACAAATCATGCCCCACAGGTAAATTTTGGCGTTCACGTAGTTCATAACAACAGATCCTCCGAGTACTTTCTTGCTCGGATAAAAAATAACCGAATTTTTTGCTGATGGGCTAAAACTAAACAAATTTTTCCTACTTTGACTAAAAGATCCCTAACTTTTTCCGGCAGGAGTAAAAATCACTAAAATGTGTTTTTGTGTAACCACAATGCAATCAGTTGCTAAATAATCCTTTTGACGTTTTTAGAAGTTACAATTCTTTGTACCACCAGTTCCACCAGTTCAACTGGAAAAACGCCCAGATCAACTGTTGGAATCGCTCCGTTCCCCGGGTAATTAGGGGTAACTGAACCTACTTCATGTTCTCAGATATATATTCGTTAGTGTGGAGAAGTTAAAGAGTTAACATAAATTTTTTATTAAATACGTGCCGAGTTTGATTTGACTCTCTGCGCAATTAACATAGCTAATTGTCTTATATAAAGGGTTACTAAAGTTACATTCTACACAAAATTATCTACAGCAAGATAAGCACCCTTGAAAGGACATCGTGACAAATGTTTTGATGTTTATAAATACAACAACTACATGTGCGTAATAAAAACGCTTTCGTTTTCAGCGCTAGTATTTAACAAATGTTAGACCCATAGGCGCACCCAAGGAGGGGGCCCGCCCCCCCTCCCCTTAGCTGATCCCAAAAAATAGCGTCCTTGGTTAGACCTTATTTTCCGGTGAGTTATACCCTGGTCACCGCTCTTGTTTTAATGCCACGCATTTCGCACTTACCTCATATTCAATAACGTCTCGCGCGGAAACAACAAGAACATGAGCTATGAGCAATGCTATTTCTTGGCTCATATGATACATTCTTTCGGTCGTATAGATTCTGAAAAAGTTTATGCGTCACATGTCTTAATTGTATAAGAGAAGTTATTGGCTTTAGTTTTAACTGGATTAAATGAGCTATTGGCAGTGCTTATTCTAAGAGCCTATTTTACACCATAATTCCAGTCCTTGATTAGTGTAGAGATTGTACGCCAATGTATATATCCATATCTATCTGTTAGATAAGTCGCTTAGTTCTACCATACAGTTTCGAATGGCTTTGTTCATCTACGTTTGTTCGAACACCTACATAGGCGCACCACCCAAGCTGACAGCGGAGGATCCAGATGAACGAGCCACACAAGTTTTGTTACACAAAATTTTCCGGGTAACACTCACATTGCTACCACATACAATTCATTCATTCCATGACACGCGGCGGTAAGTATCAGTAGATTTACTATGTGTAACGTTGAAGACTGACACGTTTATAAGGCTTATTAGTATTAGTATTCTTCATTTTATTACTAGTTATAAATTATTTATTCCAGTTTAGAAAATTTTATTGAATATGAGTTATCTGACAGTAACGGGGCACACTGTTTTTGAAACATAGTACAGTCCACAGGGATCCGTTTGGAGTCCATAGGGGCAACGTGGTTACTATTCTCAGGGTAGGGCCCCGCCTCCTTCGAAAACATTTTAATGTCTTAATTCAGAATATTTTATTTATTTCAATCATATATTGAATTATATTCGTTTATTGAAAATATATTTCATTTGATTCATCAATCAACTACAAGTCATAATAATAGCAAATAATACTTGAAATGAGCACATATTTCACAAAGAATATATAACAAGCTAGTTATCCATACATTCAATTTACTCGAAATTCGCTCGTAAACCACACAGGCATCTCGCTTGCACACTATTTGAAGTTCACTTGTTACATACTCACAAGCGACTCGAGAATGAGCGTCCCTTTACTTCTATCCAGCACCATACCTTACTGTTGCATCCACAGCTAGACGTCACGTGCGAATGTTATTCAGTTCAAAATACTTGAAAAAATTTTGCGGCTGAATTTCAAGATACCTCTCCATTTACAGAAGTATGTATTTATCGCCGCCCTTTAAAGGAGCAAAGATTAAACAACATCGTTTTTGCTATTTTCGTAATGGGGTTGTAAAGGAACCAATTTAGCTCAAATATTCACAGTGGATACCATTTTTAAAGTTATGCGGTTTGCTAGAAGACTGATATCGCAAGAACCTATAATATTAAGAGGAAAGACGAGCTGAAAAATATATATTTTAGTGATGAATCTAAGCAAATTTTGTCAACGCTTTTGAGTTAAAGCCCCTGCCCAAGCTAATTTCAGGTATATTTTATAGGTCATTCGGACCGCATTGATGATATTTATAGTATAAAAACTTATGAGCTTACTCAGAAATAATTTTTTCGAAAATTTTGCGCAGCATGGTAGCCAAAAAATGGGAAAAATTTTGTCAAAAATATGGTTGTAATAAAAATTTTAACCCAGTTTTTAATAAAATTTTTTTGACGAATTGAGTCGAATCGTAACAAAGTTAACAGTGTTTCCTCAAAATTGACGATTTTTGGGCTGGAAGTGCATAACCTAGTATTTCGATATTGTTATTATAACATGTTAGAAACTGATCTAATTTTGATCGTATCTGTATAGTGGTTACGTTAGGTCCATGATTCAGCGTCTTCATGCTCCTCTGCGGGTTCACTGCCCAACGGTCTCATAAGAAACTAATTTATTAAAGCAAATTATTGTTACCAATCCAAATGTCCCAGCGTAGCATCTAGTAATGTAAATTCTCCATGTACCAACTAAATAATTAACATTGCCACTCGTTAATGCGGCTTTCGCGTTATAATGTCCCCGCTGTTTGGAACTTTGTCCACATGATGTCGCGACCCTACCGTATAGACAGTCAGGGTGACACCCATACTGTAAATCAATTGGCGAGGGTGTACGACACACCCCCTAGCTACTGCATTGTTTCTTTACAATGTCGTACACACCCTTAGCTACCAACTCGGTTGTGTAGTTTTTTTAAAATGCTCGTTATTTGTACCTAGACCATATGAAAGCTGAGGAAATAATGCCGCACACTGTCCATAAAACTGCAAGCAGACGCGGTGTGATTGACACTGTCGAGAAGTGGTAATAAGCGTAACTAGCTACCTTTGAAAAAATTTATTAAATACATAGGGTGTCTAAAGACTGTTGTCAAGAGTGTTCCTGACACTATGTGGTGTACATAGGTTCCAAACGTTGGTAACATTATAAAGTGAACGCCGCATAGAGACTATAGTAGTTGTGTGTCAACATTCACACGATATTTTATGTCTCCCACTGTCGGACACAAGATTCATGTATTTTACAAAAATTTACAGCTGAGCATAAGAGCATGATAAAACCATAACTCATAAATTCGAAGGCAAAATGTGAACTGTGTCGTTTTTTTTACTTTAAGTCAATGATAAAATGATTTACAGCAATACAGCAGTCTAACTGAGCTTTGTATCTACTTAATCTACTTTTCCACGAGACTAAAACCTACTCAAATATAAACTATCATCGTTAGATTTATACATCAGGAAATTACAGCCGTTAATTATTTTAGGTAAAGTGTTATTAATCTGTAATCGTCTTGCTAGTTGGATCACTTCATATTTTCCATGTATACAGGACACTTTAACGTTTGCGTGAGGATGTTACCATTTTCGTGAAACATTTCCATATTTTATAAAAGCCATAAAATCCGTTTTTCTTAAAGAAATAACTAAATAATTTGCTGCAGCAAGATTAATTATCTTGTTACCTACTTGCTGCACTAACGCAGTTTTATAGCAACGGCGGCACTAGGTCCGGAATGAACATAATCGTCTCTCCAGCTATTCTGCATTTGCTGGTATTTTTATAGCGGGTACCCACTTTGTTCAACACGGAATTCATTGTTAAGCCGAAATTGGTAAAAATCTTGATGTCGTCATACGTAATCAAACCAACAGTACCGTTTGTTTAAAATGATCACAGTGCAGAATACCGTATGGTACATACTTAGACGTATAGACAGGTAGATAATTTGCATGTACCAAACAATTGAACAGGAAGTTACGTTCAGTAAAGGCTCACCAAGACGTGTGGCAGTATAAGTAAGATTTTATCGGCTGAGTCCAATAAGGAAATATAGCGAACATATGGTTGAAGTATTTTCATTTCCCAACAGCAAATCCGAAAAAGGCTTGTGCCTTATAGCTGTATAAAACTGATGCGCGGCTAAACTTAACCTGCGCCCACTTACAATCCTATTTTGTAAAACACTATGTCGAATCCACATCCATTGTTACGGAACAAGCAAGACAAGCGATTTGATTCACTGCTAGCTTAGAAGTAGTGATTTGCAATAGGTCAATTACAGTTATATGACGATTATAAGTTCTCAGTGGGGATTTGCTTCTGTTCGCGAAAAAATTCAATTTAAATGTGACAGAATAAGAGAAGGGTCCTATACTTTGTCAGTGATTGTTCGCGAACATAACCTTTTCGATTAAAAAGCGATAAATTTAAATGTATAAAACTGAAAGGACGTAGCAGACCAAGCGACACCACTGACTACTCTAGCAATTAGCAAATCATAAGCAACTTAAATTCACACGAATCCGAAAAATTGTCTCATTGTCATAAAAGATCAATCAAGAAATACGATTACAGTAATGCAATGATTTAGCAAAAAGCGTTTATCAATGATAGATAATATTTAACCAACGTCAACTGTAATGTGACTTACTTCAAATAAATGAACGAACCCAATGTAAAGCACAAAATTCCAATAACATATGTACATCCGACGATATGAAGAATCATTGCGAAAACCCTGGTTTTGCCTTCCAGCCTCGGCTAAAACTACTTGTACTACATTAAAACTTAAATTACTACATTTGACGCTGACATAAAAAACGTGACAAGACATAACTAAAACATAAATATTATTACCTCACGAATAGAAACTTCTGCATCTAACCACGATATTGGTGGAGAAATACAAATATTTCAATAGCTTGGCTGTGAAACGTTAAATAAAACTATACAGTAGCAGCAAATCTATTTAAAAATGGTCCAAATACCAATCGCAGAGCAAGTCTAATGTTAAAAAAGTATGTTTTATTACTAAGACTATTGAGCATTAACACAATTTGGGCGTTGAGTATAGTGTAGATTTCAGTAAAATTTACCTTTAGAATATCATGAAGGATATTTGAATTTAGCAACCATTTTAAAAATGTATATAAATAACGCACGTTTTTTTATTTTACACAGTGAATCAATGACAAACTTTAACTAAATGCGTGTTCACACGCTCAAACTTTTTTCTCAAATTTTGATCAAAATTTGAGCTCAGATTTTGATCAAATTTTGATCAAAATTTGAAAGCACCTTTTTCGCATTTTTATCAAGTTTGAACGTGTGAACGCTGTTCAAACTTTTCATGAATATTCCTGTAGGCAATCATGGACGAGATGTATTGCCTAAAAAGTTTGAGCTCAAATATTAATATCAAATTTTAAAATATCGCAATTTTTATTTAAAAATCACCATCAAATTTTGATCAAAATTTGATCAAATTTTGAGCTCAAAATTTGAGCAAAAAGTTTGAGCGTGTGAACACGCCTTGACTAGTTTTGGGCTCAAATTCTATGATAATCTACAAAGAAATTGGATTTAAAGATGGCAGATGATTGCTCTTTTAATCTAGTCTACGAAAGTACTCCCACAATAATAGAGTATCAGCATATTGGATGGTCTGCAGTTGACATGATTTGAAGTTGTACTTATATACGTTCGAGAATTACAAAGGAAAACTGAGGGTTGCACGTTTAGAAACCGAAACCAGTTTAGTTTGTTGCAGAAGAAATATTAAGTTATGATATTTGGCTCAAAATAGATATTTAGGATTAAATAATTTCTGTATAAAGTTATCATTAAAGTTTTATAGGATTGGTAAAATGTGTGCTAATTGCAAACTGGGTTTCATTGAGTGACAATACACCTGTCAATTTTGTTTTGTTAGGATGCATAAAAATTATTAACTACTCTAGTGTAAAGGATCTGCATATAATCAAAAATCAACTACGATTTTCTAGAAATTTAGGTATAAGTCTGGCAAAGCAAAAAGGTTAAAAATTATGCAGTTAAATTGTCCTGGAACCTTGTGATATAAGAGAAAATGAGGATGGTCTTTTATTTGCAATGCAGTACCCTTAAAAAGGTTCAAACGTTATTTACAATTATAAGTATATTTCTTGATTTGTAACTCTGTCAATCGGCAGTTTCTTTTATGAAACAAACAAATTTGAACAAAAATGATTAAACTTCGTACCGGTGGGATCGGTATTCGTCGCGGCTTTGGGGTGGTTGTTGTTGACAACCTTGTCATTGCTGCCGTAATTTCTTCGTGCTTATATGTCGTTGCTGCAACAGTACTATTCTTTCACTGTAAAATTTATTTTAACACAATACTTGTCTGGCTGTTATGTTGAGCCATGATTTAACTAATTTCATAGATACTATCCAAAACCAGAAAATTGGTCACCGTGTTAAGTAGTATGCTGCATATTTAAAATATATGCTAAATCCTAAATATTTATGGCCATTGTTTTATGGCTGACATAATGTATAATAGAAATGAATCTGAAATCAGTATATAATGAGGGTTCTTATTTAATGTGCCTATGATCAAAATCTAGACGAAATCAATATATTAATGACCATTCTTCACTTTTGTGTGGCATAATCAGAATGTATCTGAAATCAGTATATTTATAATCATTATTAACGTGTTGCATACCCAAAATCACCATATTAATGAGCATTTTTAGCTAATTAATGTGTTGTATGATTAAAATTTGTCCGAAATCAGTATCAAAAGAGCATTCTTAGCTTATGCACTGCGTAATCGAAATGTATTCGAAAATAGATTATCAATAAGCATTCTTATCTTGTGTGATGTAAGACAGAAATGTATTCGTAATCAGTAATCATAACGCAGAATGACTTACTTTGGGTAACTGATATCATCGTGATGTTATCGGTAGTGATATTTTGACAACAACTGTCCGTTGGGAATTCACGCTTTTTCAATTTTCTTAAATCATGCCAAACAGTTTTTCTTAACACGTCATATTCAGACTCTGAAATAGGTATAACCAGAAACATTGTACTAAATACGTGCTTTCATGCCAGTAATACAGCATTCACAGAAATGTGCGCATATACAGCGCAGCTTAGATTTAGTGTAAGACTACGTTTTGTAGAAGGCATTACTCATGGCTTAGTTTTAGTCTAAGGCTGTGTTTTTAGTCTTAGGTTTACTTATACTTACACTTATTCTATAGCTTTGTATTCGTCTAAGTCTTAGACTTAATGTTGTTGTATGGTTTAGCCTTTTCCTAGAGTTTAAAGCTTAGTTTTAGTCTAAGAACTAATCCAGCAACTAATTCTCAAACCCTAGACTAGGACTAAGCCTTAAATGACTTATTTCCGCGGTCTCTCACTTTACGCTTTTCCCAGATACCCAGTTTCTTCTAATTCCGGTTTTTCTAGTTGCCGAAGATTCTCTACTTCCAAACTTTCGCTTTTCAAAATTTCCAGTCTCCAATTTTCCGAAATTCTCACTTACCAAATTTCCATTTTCCCAAATTTTGAATTTGACAAATTGCAACAGGTTTCCTAGCGGCTGCCAGGATTTTAACATAAGAAACAGAGGAATTCGAATACTTTTATAAAAGCACATCTGTTCGATTAATCGATAACGGCATATTGCTAGCCTTGAGAAAACAGGGTATGCAATCGTTACCGCAGCTTTTCGTAGCGGTCTGCGTTAACTATGTGACGTAAATATTTGACATTCGGTACTACACAGATATTCAATCAGTAAAGAAATGTTTTCGTACATATCATTTAACGCAGAAATAAGCTGGCCTAAATAAGGTACTTTAATTTACGTTTTGATGCCTGTGGTGTAAAGTAAGTGGACCAGCCTCGAAAGCTAGACGCCGGGTTCTTGTCCGGACTGGTACATCGTAAGGATCCTTTCTGAATTCGTTAAGTGGACCAGCCTCGAAAGCTAAACGCCGGGTTCTTATCCGGACTGGTCCATCGTAAGGATCCTTTCTGAATTCGTTAAGTGGACCAGCCTCGAAAGCTAAACGCCGGGTTCTTATCCGGACTGGTCCATCGTAAGGATCCTTTCTGAATTCGTAAAATCTCCAAGCAAAGAAAGCTAAACGCCGGGTACTAATCCGGACTGGTCCATCGTCAGGATCCTTTCTGATTACGTTAAGTGGACCAGCCTCGAAAGCTAAACGCCGGGTTCTTATCCGGACTGGTCCATCGTAAGGATCCTTTCTGAATTCGTTAAGTGGACCAGCCTCGAAAGCTAAACGCCGGGTTCTTATCCGGACTGGTCCATCGTAAGGATCCTTTCTGAATTCGTTAAGTGGACCAGCCTCGAAAGCTAAACGCCGGGTTCTTATCCGGACTGGTCCATCGTAAGGATCCTTTCTGAATTCGTTAAGTGGACCAGCCTCGAAAGCTAAACGCCGGGTTCTTATCCGGACTGGTCCATCGTAAGGATCCTTTCTGAATTCGTTAAGTGGACCAGCCTCGAAAGCTAAACGCCGGGTTCTTATCCGGACTGGTCCATCGTAAGGATCCTTTCTGAATTCGTTTATTATTTTTATTGACACAACTTATTGATAGAAAACTGTTCAGCCAACAGTAACATGCATACTACATGCGCGACAACCGGCAACATAGTGTGTATAATAAACGGGGAAACGTTTAATTATTTCTATAACGTTAAGTGCACACTGATAATCCTATCAGTCCTAGCTAAAAATATGGTCAAGTATTATATACAATGAGTACTTTTCGCAATTAATTTCTGATCAGCGACTGCTTGTTACAATTGATCTATACACAACGAAATCATTTTTTAATATGGTCATTCAACGGTGTAAATATTTGGGAAATTTCTACTTCCTATCAATAATACTGATTTATATGCAGTATATATACCGTGCCGGGAGAACAGGGTGATATGAACCAAAATGACAACATGAAAATGAAATGCAACCCATCTCCAACAAATCTGATGAATAATTGAATTGAATTTTCAGTAGGGGTATGAGAGATAAAAACATCACATGAGAAGAACTGCAGAAGTTCTAATTTACACAGGAGACTCAGTCTATTTCGCTAGAATATGTAGTAACCAATTACTGTCGGTATAAGACCATTCGAAACTTCATTTTATTCCACGCTGCTATTTTGCACATACATATATTTGGATAAAACCAAGAATGCATTAGAGAAGAGTATGACACTTCCCTGCACGCTAATGTTTGCCCGTATTTGATGACGTGGGCGTTTTCGGCCTGACCCCCAGTTTTAAGGGGGTCGTCATGCACAGACCTCCCTGCGCGGGAAATTGTGATACTATTCTCTAATGCAGTCTTGATATTACGTATTGCATATTTTATAGTTACATAAATACTTACCATTTGGACACCCGTAAACACTTACGCCAATTCTAAGTGACAGGAGGCAGTCGATCGATCCGTTATGTGTACCGTAAATAGTTTTAAACCCAGGTTTACATTTGAAATCGACATTATATATTCCGTAGTTCACACGCTCAACATTTGGATCAAAAAATAGATGTTGACAGACGAACGTTGCTACTGAAAAAAGTGCACAGTATTAGAGAACATCCACAACATGTGGCCTACGTATGGTAACTCATAGTTTGAATCGGAGCAGAAGATCCTTTCCCCAATCCTCCCCGACACCCATCTGCATAGCTCTGCCTCGTTCCCTGCCCCGGTAAATAGCTGGAAGAGGAGCAGGAGATCATTGCCCCAATCGTCCCCGATACCCAACTGCCCAGCTCTGCCTCGTTCCCTGCCCGGCTCATAGTTGCAAGAGGAGCAGGAGATCATGGCCCTAATCCTCCCGATACCCATCTGCCCAGCTCTGCCTCGTTTCCTGCCCCGGCTCATAGTTGGAAGAGGAGCAAGAGCTTCTTGCTCCAATCCTCCCCGATACCCATCTGCCCAGCTCTGCCTCGTTCCCTGCCCTGGCCCGCAGCTTATTAAGCAAGCACTGTGACGTTACAAATGTTCGTAGACATAGCTAAGATGAGTTGTAAACAATGGTTTATCCTTTGCTCTAAATTAGCCTAACCAAAACCTTTGTCGACAGTAATCGCTAATCAAATTGGGTTGTTTATTGATAACATGTTTATTTGTAATTTAGGATTTTATGGCCAGTGCATGGTATACTACTATTAATACAGCTAAGCACTAAGAAACGAGGCCAGGTATAAAAATTAGCTATCACGGTCGATGCAGACACACTAAGTCACGTCACATAAAGGTGCTAAGTGGTATTAGGATACTACAATGTTCCCCTCAGTTATGCAATGCCGATTTCGCATTTGTTTCTTAGCCGACATCGCATTTGACTTTTTGCCAAATATTATTATCGGGGGTCGGACAAAAATGTGTGACAACATACACAAACATGGCATTAATTTTAAATCATTTCAAAGATCTTTAGAATACCAGTGTAAACGCATAGCTAGTTATGTTGCATATAATTTTTTTAGACTTTCTCTGATAAGTGTAGCACAATATTCCAATATTGCGACGACTTTAGCGTTCAGTTTAACAAATTAGTCGTCAGATTATTATTTAGTTCTTACATTTTTGTTAATACATCAATTTGGGTGCAAAGAATTTGCTAGGATTAACAATTTCCCGAGGGTTATTTTAGCTTATTTAATTTATTATTTCAATTTGACATTCCAAAACAATAAAACTGCGATGTATCGCCATAGAGTTAAGTGAAATTAAACCTTAAAAAAACCCTCCGAATTTCGTATTTCTCTGTTTTATTTCATTACTTTTACAAAGTTATGGTTATTGGTCTTCGTTGTTCTATTGGTCGGAGTGGGAACAATTATATTGGTTGCTGTAGGAACACGGTTGGCCTGAAAGACATGACTAACAGCGGAAGTCCTAGACGCTTCTCAGCGTGGCTACAGCGTACCTGTTTAAGCAAAATCTTTTTAATCTGCAATACTATGTACCGTGATGTTTTGTTGTCTATTGCAACCTGCAAATTACTCGTAGTGGTAGTTAACATAATCGATAAATAAATACATGCACATATAGGAGACGGGGCAATATCCCACCTGAGACTAGGAACCCCTTCGTTGCTTCACCGATATTCCTGCTGCTTGTCCAACGCGCGAGGAAAATTTTGGCAAAATTTACGCAAAGTAGGCAAACATTGGCTGGAAATGGGCAAAATTTGGTTGCATATTGGCATAAATAAGGGAAAAATTCGTAAAAATTAAGAAGAAGTTTGAGTGTAAAAAAATTCAAAATTTTATTCACCCTGCCAACCCCCCCGCTGACTGGCTGATGCCAATCTGGAAAGGCCAAAGGCCTCCCCAGAGCGCTCGCTATCTTCGGACTCGAGCCTTGAGTATGTATGAATAAATAGCAAAATTTACTTCACTAAAAATATACAGCTCCACTTACTTCCAATAATCACAGTCATACCGATACGGAAAGAAAATTTCAAATTTACTAATAAATGTAACCATCAGTAAACATATAAAAATATAATATTAGAAAAAACTTGTTTACAGAAAGGGTTAAAAATTCTGGAATGCATTACCAGATGAAATAGTTAATGAACTAAGTCTTTCTAGGTTTAAAAGTCGTATCACAATGTTAACTTTTGTTGAAAAATATGGGGAGGGGGGGGGGGGCGTGGCAGTAGTCGGACAATCGGCGCATCACGTCTCTCGTCAGTAGTTACTTCTATGGTTTACTAATAAAATGGTGCTTTCTTAATCCATATGATTATACTATTTGATGTATTTGTTGTTATATGTATTTGTATCTTATGTATTATGCTGGCAAATCAATCAATCAATCAATCAATCAATCAATCAATCAGTCAATAAGAAGCTGCTCTGAGCAATATGCAACTGTCACTGGTTTTTAATTGTTCCATGTTGCGATGTCTCCAAGATGATTGTTCATGGTGTTGAAATTGGCTCATGCAAAAAATAATTATTTTTAAGTCGAAGTATATGTTTTGACTAAAAACACTTCTTTACTTTAGAGGATGCACTGAAACCGCTGGAGATTTAGTGCCATTGCTTTAAAATATTGACTCCTCAGTACACCGTGTGAACAGTACTAAGGTTCATCTCAACGTATACCGAATAAATTTGGTCAATCAATAATAATCATTAATTATAGTTGCTTCTCAAAAAATCGTGCCATCCATTGCAAAGATATGAACAATAACAGCAATATTTAATCTGATTTTTTCCAGGAATGTAGTTCCATTGTTTATTCGTTGCGAAGTCTGACATAGCAACGATTTCAGCAGCATCCTGCTATTGAAGACAACACACTATCACAGTGAAAAATTGTGCTAAATAGAACCAATAATTCCAAAGCTATAAATAAGCTACGAAATATAACACGAAAGTTGGTCCAAACTATCGCTGCAGGCTAAAGAACTCTTACTTTAGGAAAATATAAAAAAAGCATAGCCTAAAGGCACAACAGTACAAATTTTTAAGATAAATACCACCGTCATTCGAAAGTTACATGAGCAATGTGTAGGCGATTTTAATTGAGGTCTATCATTTTGCTCGCTGATTCGATTGACAATGCGCATTGTGAGATAATAAGCATTCAAGAGTAACATGTCAAATAGCCCTATACTTTGAAATTTTTTAATAGATCACACCAGTAGTTAGCGTATTATGTCGTTTTTAATAACATAAACAACACAACAGTATATATACAAAAACCAATCAATGTCCATGATGACCGCTCTGCGATTTTAAATTGTTAGCACAGGCAAGCGCGGCACCAATTATTGATATTTGATATAATTGCCTCTTGTGTAAGCACAAAAGGTTATATCTATGTATTTTATTCCAAAATAACTGCTTATTTCTCTAATTTTGGCGTACGCAAAAGCCGGCATAGCTCGTCACCCGCATCCAACGTTCCAACACCGTGATCATATTGAGCAAACATATCGTTTTCGCCGAGAGAACAACACAATAAATTGATAGTAACACTGATCGACAGTGTGGAGATAATTAGCGAAATGTCAAGACAATGAGGTTTTGCCGTATATGCCATGCTAAGCATCGAAAATAATTCGCAATTATATCGACGTAAAAGTTTTAAACGACTAGAAATTGAATCGCTTGTTGTCTGCTCTCTAGTTTCGACAGTAGAAATTTGTTGACTTCGACAACTGCATTGCCAAAGAATTTTTTGAAGTACAAAGTTTGTCCCAAATAAAATGGTATTTAAGAAAGCAATACCAAAGAAATACTTTTGGCACTCAGATTGTAGAAAGTTATGAGGCAGGCCACCAACTAAAATTTATATGGTTAAAAACCAGTAATATATCTTGATAAAGAAGCACGACAGAAAACAAACTAAAATCAAACGACACCTATGACATCAATTCAAATCTTATTGCCGACCAAAGCCAAATTATATTTGCAAATCAGTGGCTATAACACAATGCTAACATCTCGTATATCATGATAATGATCGACGACTTTTGTTCTTTAAGCCGATATGCATGATTGGACGCCGTGCCTAGCAACATTATGTCTTTCAATGGCAAGTTAAAAATGCAATCGACAACACCATATGCGGAAGACTATCGTCGACTGCGTCGGTGTAACTTAGTGCTTATCGTGGATACATGATACATTGGTGGTGTTAGGATCGTTCGGTAAAATAATAAACAGAATATACACCGTGGACATCGTGGACGCATGATACATCGGCAGTGTTAGCATCGTTCGGCCCAAAATATGATAGGTTTCAAAACACCGTCGGCAATTGTGGACATGTGACAATCGGCGGTGTTAGCATTTAGCATCGTTCGGCCAGAAATAAGTAAGTTAGAAAAACACTATCGACAACTTCGGACGCTTGATACATCGGGGTTGTTAGAATTGTTGGGCAAAATATGATAAAGTTAGAAAAAACACCGTCGGCAATTGTGGATACATGATATATTAGCGGTGTTAGCATTTAGCATCGTTCGGCAAGAAATAAGTAAGTTATAAAAACACCGTCGAGAACTTCAGACGCAAGATACAAATATTCAATTGCGTGGTTGCTTTTTTGAAAATTTCGGAATTCATATCCAGAAAATACGAACATTAACAAGATAGTATGCCGCATACCCTGAGA
>JASANE010020455.1:0-26964 GCA_030248225.1 Trileptium ribeirensis | reverse complement strand
TATATGTCTACGAATCTCAAATATGACCATTATGTTCAAAACCGGACGAGTCTAGCATATAAAAATAACAAAACTCAAGTGAAAAAATACAGAGTTATGGTAAAAATTAGAGTACAGAGTACAGTCGAAAACAATATCACACAATGATGGTTCAATTCACTGCCGAATACCACCGGTTACCGCTATATAAATACACAAACGTTTGACACCAACCATAACTTCTATGTACAATAAAGGCATACCTGGTCTCTCCGCGTGGAACATTGACCAGGACCAGGTTCAATATTGGCGGGGGACCAAGAATGCTTGAAGTGTCCCATATTGCCATGTCCCAAGTTTATCATAATGAGCCTTGTCTGTGTAGTCGGCGCATTTGCGTGATATGTATCGTTTTTCGAATAAAATCTGTGTCATTTTACGTATTTTGTTACGAAATAATTAAATAAATCTAATTTAGTAATACATAGTCGGGTTGGTTTAAGTAATCAGCCGCCGCTACCTCGGTCACCACCTCTCATATTTTTAATGTCATTCCAAAATGCATAGAGAAGAGGAGCCTCCCACTAAAAAACTCCTTGGGGAAGCTTGAAAAACCTGGAGTTGCTCCCGTCCACATGGAGAAGCCAGTGCATAGATCACGATGACAACGCTTAACAGAGCATGATTTCGGAATAGCGATATTAATGCATCTGCAAAACCTTAAATGTATACACCAAAATGCTTGCTCAAACGTCAAAATCACCATCTAACTCGCGCAAAAAATTCGTGCTCGGAGTACCACCATCGGTATTTGCAGGTTTGCTAACGTGAGCATGAACCCCGTGATGTAAGAACGCAAATGATTCTTAATTTCTCCCTTTTGTGCGCATACACCAGTGATGGTGTTATGCACGAGCTGGGTAGTTCAAAATGTGTTGGGTGTTACAAATCTGGTCGTAAATTCCTATGTATATTTCCCACACTAGCCCCTGCGACTCTGGCATGATTCTACCAAAAGTGAACAAGTTAGAATTATAGGTTAAGTGAAAGAGGTCGGTAAACTATGATGCTCGGATGAAGTGAATTCCGCAAACAATCCCGAACATCACCGAGTGTTTCTGTATCGAAAATTAGAATTATAGGTTAAGTGAAAGAGGTCAGTAAACTATGATGCTCGGATGAAGTGAATTCCGCAAACAATCCCGAACATCACTGTGTGTTTTTGTACCGAAAATTTGGACATGCACATACAAAAAAGGAAAATACAGACACATACCAGTGCGATTACGGAATTCTTAACCTGAACCACCTTGACAAAAGAGCATCATTCGCCGTCCCGCCATTTGGCCTTCCCGTTTGTGCCGGTAAGCCAAACTGCCCGCAATGTTTACTGAAGCAGAAATGGTAAATACCAAACGTGCCTAAGGTTTCTGTGTCGCTGCCGATTTGCTATTCTCCAAAATCTATTCAACCTTCAATATTCACAGCAACAACTGAAACTTTGGTTGTGACCGTGATATACGTAAATAAATAAATAAACATTTATATATATATAATCGTTATTGCTTCAATAACTTCAGAATGTTACACAATAAGCGAAAACTATAACAACATCAAGGAGGCGCTATTTAGAGTTTTTCGGGAATTCACATGGTGTAGGGCGCACTGTCTGCAGCTAATGCATCGATTGCGCTGTTTGGTTTTAGACCATTTTTAAAAATTTTTTTTTCGAATGTTATTTTTGCAGCAAAATAATAGTAAGGTTAATCTAATGCACCATTCGCCGAAAATTCTAGAATCTGTGGCAAGGTTCGTAGAAACAATTTAAATCGGCACCGTATCCTGCAGCTGTGGTTTATCACCTAACCTCACCCAGCGTCTGCGATTAACACCTACGATTGATATTACACCCACTGTGCAGAATAATGTCTAAAGCGAGTGTTCTGAGTTCGACTATTCTGAGTAGGTTACCCAACGATTAAAAGTCACTCCTATAAACACTCACGAAGACTCTCCAAGTACCAAAAATTCATTACAAATCGCTATTTTGTGCAATTGCCGACAATAGTTTTACTACTTTTTTCCATGAAGAAACAAAATTACCGCATATTTCCATTACAATTAGGGACCTTGTTTTGCAGGAACTACGGTAAGATATTTAAACATGTGGTTAAAACAATTAAAAGTCGCTTTGATTTGGAGTACCAAAACCGATCAGCGTCGAGTTTTCTCGTTTAAAAACGGCTAAACCGAATGAGTTTGACCTAAATTTATTTGCCGTCCAACATGTCGTTTCGAATCGGGCGGAACATCGTTTATTCTCTTCTTCGAAAAATCGAACGTAACCACAATCCGCTCAACAAGTTTAGTTCAGTTTACATGTGAAATTGGGAGTACAACATAGATTCCACAGCAATTCTATGTGGACACATCTTGCAGTAGTTCCGGAATCAAAATATCAAAAAATAACATTGAAACCTGGGTATTATTAGATCACTATTTAATTTATTACACAAATATTTTTATTATACGGCCAAACTCTTGCATTTTAGCATAAAAAAGCGTCTAAGATGATGATTATTAAATAGAAAACAAATCAAACTTGAGAAGTTGGCATGACCATCGCGTTTCATGATCACCTAACTATCCAACGCCGGCAAAAATTGCAAACTCGCATCGTTGCTCGACGAAGACTTTCTCGAGACTGCTCCGGCAGCGGTTTCGTTCTGCTCCGTCTCCAGTTCAGTACCGATTGTTTCTTCTAAATCGTGCGACAAACTAGACGTTAGGAATAATTCTTGATCCGGATGATAATGTCTTTGTTCGTAGTGATGGTCCGAGGAAGATGAAGCCGATCGAGAGTCAACGGTCAATGCTTTTGATTGGCCAGCTCCGGTGGTGGTCCATAGCTGATGCATTGTGTCGCCTTCTTCGACTGAGTACTGACTTCGAACATTGGTTGAAGCGTAGCCAGTTACCGTAGCAGCAGGTGAAGCGATCGGTATTGGAGACGATGCAGTATCGATCACGGCTAACGTTAAAAAACAAAAATGTGGCACAACAAACTCAAAAACACAAATCAATATATATTCATTTAGTTTGGAATTTTGCTTAGCGTACGAATTTTATCATAATCGAATTAAACTACTCATGAGAAAAGATCAGTGCTCGCTCGATCTTCGCTCGCTGCTCGACAAATGTAATACCACTTCTCATTCGGAAGGCTGCGGCAAGTTCTCGAGAGGCATTGGTATTGTATCGCCAGCCAGCTCAGTATTGACCTGTCCACAGCCCTCCGAAAAGTGGGGTAAGGGAACTTCGGGGGATGTCCATTGTCGTGGGAAATTTCAAAGGGGGGAAAAATTTTGCTTAAAAATGATAAATATTTCCATATTTTTGTAGTTTTCTTGCAGTGTATGTATTTTCAAGCTATAAACCGACGTTTTAGCATTATATATAGTGCTAATTAATGTTTAAAAAACAATTTGCAAACGAAAAATATAAATTTTCAGACATAAAACATTTTTGGATTTAGTTGAACATGGGGGTTTCAACCGACCGAGGAAAACGGTGGACGAACATGGAGGAAATGTCACGAACACGTAAAGTGGGGGGATGGGGGATCCCCAAAATCCCTCATTGTGGAAAGGGTAGCTGTATCTTGTAAAAAATCAATTTCTCCATCGCCTAGTTACGCTTCTCTAAAAGAAGATGACAGATGCTGCAACAAAGAATGAGACAGATTGGTTTGCAGTTGTTACCGTCTACGAACCTCAGCACTGCGTCAGGTCTAATTTATACTGTTTATACCTTGGCCCATAACCCAGCCTACCAATTCTACATGCTTTTGAACCACGAATCTCAAAAAACGACCGTATTGGGACATTCAACAGAGGCGCCTAGTCATTCCATTTTCAGTGGATCGATAGATGTGAGCACAGTGGTTTAGACCGTAATTATAGAGTAATGTTTTCACAAAGGCCAACGAAACAATATCATACTCGCCTTTGCAAGAGTCGTGCTTCCGGGATCAAATTTGGATTATTTTTACATGGGGTCGGTTACATTGTTGTATGCTATGATATGCAAACTTAAAATCTGAAAGCCTCTACACGCGCTGAAATATAGTAAAAACTACTTATTCAGAAATTCCAAATCCCTGTTGATAATCAACTGCCATACTGAAATTATAATAATTACTAGTAGCGCTAAGGCGAGGGTGACATGGAGCGAGCATAGTTTCATCAAGTGGTATCAATTCCGTGTAATCACTTGTAACCAACCGGCATTATGTTTGATATATATACTACACTAACTAAAGACAGACTATATTCTGAAAATCGGGTTCATTGAACCTAAACTAATTGAAAATCTATGAAAAGGCATGAAATATGCAAGCTGGATGCTTGATAACCAAATCATTGTATTCAGCCTTCAAAAATACATATATTTTGTCTACTCTTGATGCCCTACGCTCAATACACAAGCAGGCAAATGAAAATCAATCTTGGAAATCGGGTTCGTCGATCGTAAAATCTTTGAAACTCCATGAAAATTTATAATATAGTCAAGTTGAACTCTAGATAGCCAAACCATCGTATTCAGCGTGCTTGATAACCTAATAAGCACTCATCGTAGGGTAAAACAAGCAATAACGCAGCGAAATTTGAAAATCTCTATTCCTGGCAAAGGGTCGACGAACGATATTTGGGCCTACAGAAACCCAGAGAGTGGTCCCACAAGAGTCAGCAAAGTTGTAGATCTCGATGAGCTGATTCTGTAGATAACTCCATTGTGGTCTCCATTTATTGATGCGAAGCCTGTGTCTGGAGATATGGGCTGCTAAACACTGGTACCCGTATGACCAGATTTAACAAAGCACCCTTACAAAACTTGTTTTGCCATATTGACCCGCAAGATTGACCGGAACTACTCGTGTTCAATTGTTGTAATTGTTCTGGTTGGGTCAACATAATGCTATCAAACGAAAAAAATTTGTCGCAATCCGTCCATCCGAAAATGAGTTATAAATGACAACGTTAAAAAAGAAATTTTCACGATTTTTGCCCCTAGTGCCGTCAGTGGAAACTCTGTTCGCTTCACTCACTCCGTTTCAATCAACAAAAAAATAGAACAAAACTTCTATGTCACTGTGAGCAAGTCTCTAATAAACTTCGAGCCAGCTCTTCGAGAAAATTTCATTATGCGAATATTGTTGGAACAAAATTTGAAAATATTCTCCAACGTACAGAGCTAATTTCTGGAAGGTATTTTAGCTACATCTCAGATCGGGACATACAGACTCCAATACATTAACATTTTCGCGTAAAGCCAACATCAGGAATGTATGTAGAGCCACTACCCAGGAGCAGATGTATAAAGTCAGCCTCACTAGCCAGGAGTAAAGACTGAAAGTCGCTGCTACCCGGGAGAGAACCAAAGTTAAGTTTTTTGTACCGTCGAGTGTCAAGAGGTCTTACCAAATATATCCCTCGTCCGATTTGACCCGGCTGCGGCAGACAACTGTTGGCCATCGTCTGATGCTGAAGCTACTAGCGGCGCTTTCTGTTGCTCCAAATCATCGATCATCGCCTCGGCGATACGTTGGCGTAGCAGTTGATTCCGGCCGTCGTCACCGCCACAGCCTCCACTGGTATCACCACTGCCCATCGACGTGCCGCCAGCAAACGAAATGTAGTCGTTATCCGACCAGCTACCACAAACTTCCATCGTTAAGCTTGCTGGACGCTCGAAACTACCTAAAATTCGTTAAAATGAAGCTTTGCATGAATCATATAAATCACATGCTTTACAGACGGACCACTCAATATGATCTCCTTCTTAGTATGAAAGTAACGGTTTCCTTTTGTCCGTACCATTCGACTCCATCGTTTTGCTAAGAAGCAGGTTTCATCAACAATGTGTGCGAAAACCACTACCATTGTCTCTTATGTGGTGCACAATCGAAAGTTTATTACGAACACCACAGAGAAATTTTAACCGCAGCCAGATGATGCAATTTTATTGCACAGACGCCGGTCCGATCCAGGATGAACCAGTAAGGACAACCCCTGCTTAGATCCGCTCAGCAGTGTCACTGGGCTTCCGGAATAACAAAAGTACAAGAATTGGCTTTGGGTTGCTAAAACGTCCGAACTCCGTCGCAAATGTGTTCCCGGTTTTTCGAAACCGAGAACTCTCTCACTTGTCGCTTCAATATTCTCTCTGGCTTCAAGGGTGGGTACTTTTTATGATCGTAGTACGCTGTGTGTAACTCAATAAGTACCGTTAGCCAAGTATTTCCTGCACTGCGAGCCTATGCTTGACACTAAATAGGGATCCGCTGTCATTAAATGGTCATCGTAACCGACGGTTTTATTGCAACCATCCGTAACGTTTGTTTTACAGGGATAACGTAACGTAACGTTATCCCTGTAAAGCCAAGACGATAACCTTAGTGATAATGTAACTGTAATACACAATAAAATGTTACTGGCTACAACCACAGTCAGAGGCTGACTTAAGCTTTTCTAAACTATGGATTGTGGACTGGTCTGGACCAAATAAATGCCGGTCCGGACCGGTCCATAGGTCCGGTTGCATCACAAGCCGCAGCACGCCAGTCCCATAGGAGCTTGCTGTAAAAATATCTGTACAAACAGCTCTAAAAAACTTATTCCCTATGTACAAAAAGCCGTAAAATAGCCGAATGGCGCGCAAGCAATGACGTCTTCTGTATAGAAAAATTTTACTGGAACAAATCTAATAATTATCGTGTCATAATCGGAAGTGGCAACATTTAAGACGACCTAAACCTAAAATATTATATTTGTACCCTGTAATCTTACTTCTTTGGTGTCGAGTTATATCGCTGCCACAGAAAGTGAGCCATTAGGGTCGCTTACTATACTACTCACCAGAAATAAGTGATGTTTGGTGGTGCGGCGTTCGACGTTCAATCAAAAAGTGTACGAACTTGATCTGAGATCAAAGTATAAAGCGTTTTTAAAAGTTATTCCAGAGTCGTTCAGGACTTGTCCGCTGATTGGTATATTTCGGTCGTTTCTGTTCGAAGCAGTGATGTCTGGCGCAAATCGTGGTACGTTTAAAATATTTGAATCGGTCCGCCAGCATCCTCCACCTGATAGTCAATTAACACGTCTCGATCAAGTATCAGCAAGCAACTTGTGAAATACAGGATGTGGATTAAGTTGTAAATCATCTTCTAATCACTACGTAATCACAATCACAAGTACTCTAAAATCGATGGAATTTTCGCTCGGTTTCAATCGTTTCAGTTTAAAAACGAAAATCGACCGTCTGTGATTAATTTATTACTCTTCGAATGCGTTCAAACAAAAACGTTTAGGATTAAGCATAATGTTGTTTTGCGATTAATTTAACGTATTTTTCTTTTAATTTAACAAATTTCGATTTTAGCGAAAATTGATACAATATCGTTTGATTTCGTCTGCGTTCCATTTTATTGTGATTGTAATTAACTTTTATTGAACCGCAAAATGATGCTGATTTCAGGGTTTGCACGACAATTTAATGCATCTCACTTAACATCGATCAAAATCCCAGTTGAAGAGTTTGTCTATAATTAGAAAATACTGGCATGGTAAGTTGAGAGACTACATATTAAAATAAGCCTATTTTCTACAGAATTATTGATTCAATTTTTCATTAAAAAGAACACTAAAATGTTTTCGACGTTAAGCTCCATCTCTGATTTTAGGCTGGTTTTGCTTTAGATTATGAGGGATCTACCAAAACTGTGCCAGGTGATATGTTGAAAAGGTAAACTGAGTTTCGTTTCATTTTTTTATTTTTAATAATTTGTTCTACTTTTTAAGTCTATTTCATATTAATTTTGGTACCAAAGCTGACTTTAAATCCACCAAAAAATTTATTTCAATCAAAATTAAAATCATCTCTGATAACTGAAATTAAATTGAGCGAATCCAAATCCAGCTACGTGAATTTAAAATCAGTTAGTTTTGTTGGGAAATATACTAAATCAAGCTAATGTAATTCAGAGGGACCGAAATGTAATGCATGCCATGCCGTTCTCGATAAAGCCTAAGCCAAAGTTTAGCTCCTTATATGAGACATACACTAAGCTTAAACCTAAACTGAACCCCCGTTGTAAGATGTACTTTTTTCTAACGGTATAACGTATCACCCGTCAGGGTTACCAGGGCCCAGAAATCAAACAGCACCAAACTACTAGTCATTTTATGGTCGGCTTTGGTTAGCTCAAATTAGTATCATTTATATCAAACAAACCTGTTTTAAATTCCTGCCTCATTTTGGATTTCTGTTTTGTGAATGAAACGATACGATTCCGGTGAATTTAAAGTTAGGTTTGGCGGAAAAAAACGTAATCACATTAACTAGAAAAATCAATCTCATTTCAAATAAAGACATAAAACATTATTTAGATCTACTTTACTTTTTGAACATATCACTGCTCAAATCTTATCGTAGTTCTCTCATTATGACAGCAAATTACACTGCCACAATGTAATTGTACAGACCAAATATTATTTATAACTTACTAGCATTGTCTCTAACTGTCACGGACATCTCGTCCACCATCGTATAACTTATTAGGCTCTTGTCAATAAAACTACAGTACCCGCCAAAAATGACTGTCGCTCGCTCACGACTCGCTCGAAATAAATTTGTTCTAAAAATATAATTTTCTATTAATTTAAATATTTGCGAAATCTCGAGCGAGCCACTCGCTCGCAACTCGCTCGCTCGAAATGCGACGGTCATTTTTGGCCAGTACTGTAACCCTACTCAAATGAAATAATGCAAAAAACCACCCACTAACCAGATCCTGCCTCGATCACAACGGGCAAATGCTGTCGCGGCGGTCGAGATAGCGATGGCATTGTTACCGGAATGCTTCGTCCAACACTGAAATACAATAATAAATATACCCGCCGCCTTAAATTGGCAAGGATTATTATAGTTTTAGATTGAAGATATCACAATCGGCGTTACTTTCTGAGCCGAAACCCGACTAATTACCAAAAGTAATATTTACGAAACTAAAGATTAACACAGGACTGTCGAAAAAATAAAAATAATAATATGTGAAACATTTCCTTAGCTGAGTGAAAAAACATATAACTACTAAAGCTAACTGATACTTACCGCTGGATAGACGACTCTCCCAAACGCACCACACTATCGGCATCGAACTCAACCGTTTGCACCGGATCCATATAGGTCTTGAACGTAAACTGCGGTCCCATCCAGAGACGTCGACTTGGTCCAAGGTATGTGGATACTTCCACCTGCAATATAGCACGAAATATAGTAGTGTGTTTTCATTCGTTTGGTTAATTGTGCAGAAGGGCTTCAAGAATGATCTATATATAGGTTTTCCTGAACGTTGACTACAATGGTTTTGCTACATCGAGTAGAGCACGTGTATTACCTGCCTTTTCATAGGTTTGTAATGGGATTAGGGTCAATGATCCGATTCCTGAATATATTCTGTCTTCATCTGTTTGGTTACATATGGCGTACAAGAACATCAAGAATTATTGTCTGTATAGCTTTTCCGGTAGGGTGAATACATCCAGAGACAATCACAAATACTTTATGCGTTGTTAGTTGGCTATACCTTGCTATCCCTAGTTAGTTAGTTAGCTATACCTGGCGTTTAATTACTATTGTCGAATGCTGTTCGACGTTAGTCAATCCAACAGCAAAAGTTGCTGACGCCGTTCGTTATGAGTGGCTTTAGACGTAGCAGCACACCTGAGTCAATCCAGTTCCGACCAGACAAAAACCAAATCTTTCACGCACAACCCGCCAATGGGACTTTAGCTGCGCACAGCACTAGGATCGCGAACGAATGAGCTCATCATGTTTCCTGGCACGACAGCCAAATTGCCTGTTGTTGGTAGGCAATACGAGACAAAACAAATTATCCATGAACTGCCTCATTAACAAGAGCATCATTCATCATCTGGATCCTGTCACAAGCTCGAGAATAGAGTGTAGTTTCTTAAAACATTTTTTACACAACGTTTCAAACCAATAAACAAATTCTAAAAAGCACTTAGCGCAACACCTTACAATCTGCACAACTCTGTGTTTTGTAATTTAAGAGTTTTGCAGCCAAAACAAGAACTTCAACGAAATGGTAATTTAGTTAAAAATATAACTATTGTGATGCTCCTTTAAATAAGCGCACATTTGATGAGACCAATGACAACAAATATAGTTATGAAAACACTCACGGCGGCGATACCAAATGCATAAGCTGCTACTTTAGGTCGACATTCTGAATTACAGCGTCATATTTTATAGAAAGTAGAGCTTAATTTATCTTATGTACAGTACCAACCTGAAAGACTCGCTGAAACGAGACAGACATTTCGTTGATCTTCTTACCTGAGATATCCAGTCGCTCGGAGTTGTTGGCCCGAGATCGTCTCCGTCGGGTTGCTTCTTCTTGCCGTTAATGAAAATAATTATAAACGTTAAAGTAACAAAATTATTATTTATAAAAAATAATGTATGCTTTTGACGCTTATAGCTCAACCGCAATCATTGAGAGTCGACCAAATCTTATTATTCCAAACTTGTCAACAATAACTAGCGTACCGACATAAGCAAGAGCGTTTCACGGATTTTTCTGGATTTCATTTTTGAACGAAACAAAAAATTTCACCACTAGACTATGTCCACGTATGAGTATCGACAGATAATCAAGATAGGACTGTGAACACGTACTGTAGCTGATTGTGGCTTGACGCCATCGCCACAATATTATTGTCATAAAGAATAAAGCGCCGAATCCGTAGACAAAACCGTGAGAAAATCTGAGCACTTTAAGCCCATATTATGTACAACGCTTATGTTGTTTTCCCATGGTATGGGCGACAGGTAACATACAAGTACTGGCTAATTTCAATGTCAAGCTGAAGTTGGTACGGTTATGTCGCTTAAAATAACAACTTAGGCAGAGGGATTCCGGCGGAGGACGATTCTGAGGCTGGGGAGATGCCACCGGCTCGGTGTCAGGCTAAATACACAACATATGATAAAGCTCTACTAGCTTATGCTCAGGCTTAGCCTTACTATGCCAAGAACGTCACGATCACTTGGTTATAGGCTACGATGTTCTGTTCGACTTTGACCGGAACATCGATGTACAGCAACAAATGAGAGTGCAGGAAGACAAATTTAATCAATCACAGTTCACAAACAAACAGCTCGCAAATAAAATGGGATAAGACTAAATAAATAGCCGTGACAGCGTACATTTGCTGTATACAGTAAAAATCCAGAACACACAATTACACATTTTGGCAATAATATTTTGTAATAAAAATACTTGAATGCACCAGATTTATCAGCTCCAACTAATTTAAAACAGCTTGGTATAAACCATATCTGCAAAACTAGGCGTTATTCGACCGACGAACCCAATTTTCCATTCCTTTAACTCGCTCGCGGATCGTGGTCCCGACTGCACTACTCACCGGCTTCATTGGATTTGGCTTTAGTTTGACGACTATCGGAACTGCAGATAGCCTTGGAGCTGCTGTTGACAACTCGACGGGACGGTGACTTTCGATTCCGAACTATCGTATCGCTGATACAAATCAGCAAGTGATTGGCGTCGAGCGGAGGCAAAATTACAGGATCTAGCTTTGATCTGAAAATTACACACATACACATTATATATTGTTCTCGTCAAAAATGAACACATGCCGTCCGTTCGATGATGGCTCAATCGACCGTCATTAGATTTTACCAGAAATTTCAAATTTTGACCTGTGACATATATCTGTCCTCGCTACGGACGGGGTGATCCCAGTGGTTTTCGAGCGCACCCCGAATTTTGGGCGGTTCGCTTCAAGTGATGCCTCCAGTAATTTGTTAGTTTCACTATGGTCCGATCAAAGCACCGCCAGACATTTAATCGCTTTAATAAGCCGCCATGTCCCACGTATAATACTGCTATTATTTCAATGAGTTGCTCACGCTGAATATGGTTCCGAGCGCAGCGTATAGCGAAGTTCTTTTGTGCTTAACTGGTTAACCACACAGATCTGACTTCAAACGGCGTTGACAAGGGCTAACTAATAATCATAACACAACACAACAATGCAGTATGCATCACTCTGACCGTCGTTATCCGGTTTGAAGATACCTCTCAACTGCAGGATTTCGTACAGATATTCTAATAATTTTTAAAACTGCTTTGAAATCTACCAAAAATTGGGCTGCTGACATTCATGCGTAGCTTCTTTTGCCAGGTAAAGTCTTCGCATATATTATTTTCAGCTTTCACTCTGATGGTGATTACAGACCGCAACATATCCCAAGTTCATCCTGTTAAGCCAAGCACACCTTGACTCATTTTCAATCGACGACCTCGGCGCAACAATATTACAAGGTATGGGTATTTTTAGCCCACCAACCATTCGTTGCAGTAATAAATAGGCTGACCATCCCATTATTTTGCCATGGCAGCTTTGTAGTTCTCCGGTGCCAACACATATTTTTCAGTAGCTCGGCAACTGTAATTTACTTTTAAGCATTGCCAATCGTAGAACCGAACTCAGGGTCGTATTGCCGCAAAACAGGCCCCAATTACGAAAACCTTATAGAACTAAGCGCCAGCTCCGTAAAATAACAACACAAATACACAGAGCGGCAAAGATTTGCACGGGTCAATCAAACTTTTGACCCAAATTGTTTTTACCTTGACAGCATCCATTTGGCAAGGCCTGAGGCATTCAACTTAAACATTGACTCGTCGGTAATTCTCAGCGCTGTTGTGGCTGCTCCTGACGAGGCTCCGCTAATTGCACATCCGGCCAAGCCCGCGGCAACCGAAGCAGCCGACGAGCCAAAGCCGGACGACGACGCTGATTTGTTGTTAGCCGACGTCGACGACGATACCTGCGTTGTTGGCGTTGGCTGTGGAACCGGATGCACTGTAAATGAATATTCGACCAACTGAGCGGAGCCGTTTAAAACAAACAGGCTTTCCGAAACGGTTGTTGGAAATTCTGAAATGCAAAAGAACAATAAATATAAATGTCAGTGAACGAATGTTCGACCAACTGAGCGGAGCCGTCCCAAACGATCAGGCTTTCCGAAACGGTTGTTGGAAATTCCGAAATGCAAAAGAACAATAAATATAAATGTCACTGAACGAATATTCGACCAACTGATCAGAGCCGTTCAAAACGAACAGGCTTTTCGAAACGGTTGTTGGAAATTCTGAAATGCAAAAGAACAATAAATATAAATGTCAGTGAACGAATATTCGACCAACTGATCAGAGCTGTCCCAAACGATCAGGCTTTCCGAAACGGTTGTTGGAAATTCCGAAATGCAAAAGAACAATAAATATAAATGTCACTGAACGAATATTCGACCAACAGATCAGAGCCGTTCAAAACGAACAGGTTTTTCGAAAAGGTTGTTGGAAATTCCGAAATGCAAAACAATAAATATAAATATCAGTGAACGAATGTTCGACCAACAGAGCGGAGCCGTCCAAAACGATCAGGTTTTCCGAAACGGTTGTTGGAAATTCTGAAATGCAAAAGAACAATGAATATAAATGTCACTGAACGAATATTCGACCAACTGATCAGAGCCGTTCAAAACGAACAGGCTTTTCGAAACGGTTGTTGGAAATTCTGAAATGCAAAAGAACAATAAATATAAATGTCAGTGAACGAATATTCGACCAACTGATCAGAGCTGTCCCAAACGATCAGGCTTTCCGAAACGGTTGTTGGAAATTCTGAAATGCAAAAGATATTAAATATAAATGTCACTGAACGAATATTCGGAAACTGACCAGAGCCCTTCAAAACGAACAGGCTTTTCGAAACGGTTGTTGGAAATTCTGAAATGCAAAAGATATTAAATATAAATGTCACTGAACGAATGTTCGACCAACTGAGCGGAGCCGTCCCAAACGATCAGGCTTTCCGAAACGGTTGTTGGAAATTCCGAAATGCAAAAGAACAATAAATATAAATATCAATGAACGAATATTCGACCAACAGATCAGAGCTGTTCAAAACGAACAGGTTTTTCGAAAAGGTTGTTGGAAATTCTGAAATGCAAAAGAACAATAAATATAAATGTCACTGAACGAATATTCGACCAACTGAGCGGAGCCGTCCCAAACGATCAGGCTTTCCGAAACGGTTGTTGGAAATTCTGAAATGCAAAAGATATTAAATATAAATGTCACTGAGCGAATATTCGGAAACTGACCAGAGCCCTTCAAAACGAACAGGCTTTTCGAAACGGTTGTTGGAAATTCTGAAATGCAAAAGATATTAAATATAAATGTCACTGAACGAATGTTCGACCAACTGAGCGGAGCCGTCCCAAACGATCAGGCTTTCCGAAACGGTTGTTGGAAATTCCGAAATGCAAAAGAACAATAAATATAAATGTCACTGAACGAATATTCGACCAACAGATCAGAGCCGTTCAAAACGAACAGGTTTTTCGAAAAGGTTGTTGGAAATTCTGAAATGCAAAAGAACAATAAATATAAATGTCACTGAACGAATATTCGACCAACAGATCAGAGCCGTTCAAAACGAACAGGTTTTTCGAAAAGGTTGTTGGAAATTCCGAAATGCAAAACAATAAATATAAATATCAGTGAACGAATGTTCGACCAACTGAGCGGAGCCGTCCAAAACGATCAGGTTTTCCGAAACGGTTGTTGGAAATTCTGAAAAGCAAAAGAACAATAAATATAAATGTCAGTGAACGAATATTCGACCAACTGATCAAAGCCGTTCAAAACGAACAGGCTTTTCGAAACGGTTGTTGGAAATTCTGAAATGCAAAAGAACAATAAATATAAATGTCACTGAACGAATACTCGGCCAACTGACCAGAGCCGTTCAAAACGAACAGGCTTTTCGAAACGGTTGTTGGAAATTCCGAAATGCAAAACAACAATAAATATAAATGTCAATGAACGAATGTTCGACCAACTGAGCGGAGCCGTCCCAAACGATCAGGCTTTCCGAAACGGTTATTGGAAATTCTGAAATGCAAAAAAACAATAAATATAAATGTCACTGAACGAATATTCGGCCAACTGATCAGAGCCGTTCAAAACGAACAGGCTTTTCGAAAAGGTTGTTGGAAATTCCGAAATGCAAAACAATAAATATAAATATCAGTGAACGAATGTTCGACCAACAGAGCGGAGCCGTCCAAAACGATCAGGTTTACCGAAACGGTTGTTGGAAATTCTGCAATGCAAAAGAACAATAAATATAAATGTCAGTGAACGAATATTCGACCAACTGATCAGAGCCGTTGAAAACGAACAGGCTTTTCGAAAAGGTTGTTGGAAATTCCGAAATGCAAAACAATAAATATAAATGTCAGTGAACGAATGTTCGACCAACTGAGCGGAGCCGTCCAAAACGATCAGGTTTTCCGAAACGGTTGTTGGAAATTCTGAAATGCAAAAGAACAATAAATATAAATGTCACTGAACGAATATTCGGAAACTGACCAGAGCCGTTCAAAACGAACTCGAAACGGTTGTTGGAAATTCCGAAATGCAAAACAACAATAAATATAAATGTCAATGAACGAATGTTCGACCAACTGAGCGGAGCCGTCCCAAACGATCAGGCTTTCCGAAACGGTTATTGGAAATTCTGAAATGCAAAAGAACAATAAATATAAATGTCACTGAACGAATATTCGACCAACTGATCAGAGCCGTTCAAAAGGAACAGGCTTTTCGAAACAGTTGTTAAAAATTCTGAAGTAAACGAACAATTAATTATGTAGTATTAATGCGGATGCAGAAATGTAATGCCACGGGAAGTCAATAGTATCATATAATTACTTACGACTTCACTATGAAATTAAGTTTTAGTTATTATCAATAAATTTTCAGGAAAAATGGTTGACAGCAAACCAATTTTATATTTTGTTTAGTTCCAATACTAAAAATCAGATTCTGAATAAATTTTAGGCAGTTTCATATTTGGAAGACGGCAACAATGAGATGAAGCCAATATTATACTAGCTCATAAACAGGAGAGCAGAGTTTTGTCAACGATAACAGATAGAGACATTCCAGTATTCATCCCGTGAATTTTCTCTTCCAAAAATTGTCAAAATTAGCGTGTTTCAAACTAAAATAATTAAAATTGGCTGAGCGACGCCTGTGCAAGGGCCTATGATTTAGGTTAAAAGTGAATTTTTTAAAAAATATTTATAAAATTTCCCTCACCTTCAAGTTTTGTGTCAAACAAAGGTGGGCCATTTGTACTAATTGAAGGAATAAAAACAACTTGCCAAATGACTCGACCCAAGCGGATTCGAAAGATTTCCTCAGAAACTACTAATATGAGTAATCCAGACGAGCGCGTATAAGTTAATATAAAACTCCTATTTCAGGAACGAATATAATTGTCAACAGAAACAGATCAAAATCAATCGATATCTAATCTTATTACGCCCACAAATTTTTGACGGTCGCTACAAGGTAGTCCAGCCCAGTTTTCATGCATCAATTTACAATTTTGTTTAAGAAGTTACCTTTCGATTTTTCCATTCCAAATTCAACAGCGGCAGCCCTCGGTGCGTCAGGTGACATGAGTCCACGAGGACGGCTCCAACACGTGGCCACTAGGTAACGTTGTGAATCATTGGTGGAGCCCGGGCTATTCGCTGCTAAGGGTGGATATATCCGATTACCAGTCTGCGGGTCATAGCGCGCTTGCCCAACACCACTGATATTAGCGCCGACCAGCGCGTGGTTTTGCTGAGCCGATGCTGTTGAAGCTCTCGATGACGACGATGACGCTGGTAGGAATGACGTCAGTTGTGGAACGTTGAAGAGACGCTGTCGTATCCGAGCGAGCGATTCGACCGTCATCGGAACAGGATACGGTGGAAGGCGGGAGGCGTTGCCTAGTGAGCCTCGCGCCGTTGCCCAATTCAATGCGGTTACACATGGATGCGACGGTTTGGCCACCGCTATACCATGCAATGCTGAAAATCAGACCCTGGGGTAAACAGCATAATCGACACAAAAAGCTTTGTTTTTAAACTACGTTTCATTTCATTTAAAACAACAATTCAAATCGATATTTAAGGTCTCAAGAATATTGTGAAAATTTCAGCGCAGAATTAATAAAAATGTCACGGAGTTAGCGAGACGATGCGCAAGATGAGTCTTGCGCAGACAAATGTGGAACAACCAAAAAAGACCGCGTCAGCATTCGCATCCTTCACTTAAGTAGATTTCGGTAAACTAACTATATAGCACATTAAGCTACGAAGGAGTTTCTGCGCCTCTACAAGTTGAACGATTTGAGTGAAAAAAGGGCTTTCAGTGGGTCCATGAGACCCAAAATACACGAAACCAGCAATTTCTCCGTAACCGCTCGAGTTATATAATTTTGTAGAGCAGCTTATCCTCTATGTATTTGCAAATTGTATGTTGCTATTGCCATTAATTACGCAGCAGGGTCAGGACGGGTTTTTGAATGGGCCCATGGTAACCAAAATACACGCAAACGGTAATATCTCACCAACCGTTTAAGCTACATGGGCATTGTTAATTTCATTTTGTAGCACAACTTATCCTCTATATACTTGAGTTGTGAGTGACTAACCGTGCAACAATCGGGTAATCTGTTTAGCGTTTCATGCTAAATGCCTGATATTCACCTCATTTTGAAAGTTGATGCTCAATATAGCTATGCACGTCTGGCTAAATTGCGCATTCAACCCTCATCAGAATTATTCACCGCTTTGGCGATAAGACAAGCTACTAGAATATTTTGCTCACTACGTTATCGATTCACGCGAAGATGTTTACACAACTTACATCGCTCTTTCGGCGAATAGCTTCGTTTAGCCACCGAAGTAGCACTGCTTGTAGCACAATTAGGACCGCCAGGGATTGTACCGGGCGCACAGCTTGTCGCTTCGAGCAAGTCCAAGCCCGCGCTCCGGTGAAACCTGGATTCACGATTGACTAGACGTCGCGTTGCGTGCGTTCGACAATTTAACGGCCCTAAACGAAAACCGACACTTATGCGGGCTGAGAATACATTGCTCTGCTGTGCGTTTGCATCACCAAAAATCACCGAGTCTTTCACGTTCGAAAATTCGGCAAAGTCGAATTTTAGTACATAATTCAAAAAAATACTGAATTATAGGGTCAACATACTAATTACGTCACTGTTAAGTCAAATTTTCTCTCCCAAAAAAATTTGATAGACATTATTTAGGAATCGTTGAAGCCCTGTTCGAACACAGTTTGAAAATTTCTGGTACTTGTTTTTGATTTTATCAATTATTTTCAATTAACGAAAAGCTAATCCAAATTACGTTTTTTTTGCAGTAGCAAGAGTTTTTCATTTGATATTGATTATTACAAAAATAGTATAAATAGTTAAATTAAACTTTAAGTTCAATCGCGCATTAACGATTGTATGTAATACGCAGCTCACCGCAACAAATGAGCGGTTACGAGCAACGCGTACGATAATTCAAGCCCACAATCGCCATTGACAATAAATCACAACGTTTGCGGCTATTGCAATAAGACTGTTACCAAGAATCAGGAATAGTGTTCACTAGAAATCTGTAGAAATTTGTGCTGTTCGCTCGATGTGTATTAAAGAGATTCAACGAAAGTTCTAACAAAAAAGTTCTCATAACAAAAGTTATGCAATTAAACCGGAACAAACGTAATTTGCTCTCTAATAATAATTCTCAAAAAGTTGGCGAATGGCAATTCAATAGCTACTATTTTTCCGCGGACAATAGGCAAGTAATTCGTTAATGATTAGCGAAAGGTTTTGTCTATATTTCTGTCCGTCAACTGTGCGTAGATCTTTAGTGCTACTTCGACAGAAATTGAGCGCTCAAAATTGTCAAGTGTTCGCGTTTTTGATATAATTCAACGAGATGTCCACCGCCTTCCGGAAGGTGGAGAAACTATGAGGGACCCATATTCATCCTCGAGTGAAATTTTTAAGTATGGGGGCTGAATGAAATTTTATTCCGAATACTACATACGTCGCTACATTCAACTACTTTTATCTGTCGTACAAACTTTTTCAGGTTGTAAAACAGTTTAGCATCAGTAGTAGTAATTTATGTTTAAAAAGCTTTCGCATACGGTAAACCTACATTTAGGGACATTAATAAAACACGGATTTACTTGAACATGAGATTTCGGGTGAGCGGGAGGACGGATATTAGGGAAAAATGGACAAACATGGGGGTTTGGAAATTGGGGGTCCCCCATTGTGTACAGGCCCGAGTTGGTAAAATCAAGTCGCAACTCCCACAACTTCAATGCTCAACGCGGATACGGGTAACATTTTTCGTTGTATACGTTTAAGCGTCAACAGATGTATTTATAGCCATTGGCCGGTTACCCCTGCTATCCCTACTTCCCCGGCCGTGAACCGCTACACCTTCTAATAGTTTACCACCTTAGCCGACGGACCATGGGAACCTATGATAGACACCATATTTTAAGCTGTCTGAGTATCCACGGCAATATTCTCGCCGAAAATTCATACCTCCAAACGGTGTTATTGGATAGATATGGGTCGTTCCGTGATCGCTCGTCACTGCAATCCATCGTTGGTCACTGGCAAACGCTATATCCTGAACGCGCGCCGGCGTCGCGCCACGATGCAGCGTGTACAAGTGATGAACTGCCGATAGCGATGGCGACGAAGCTGATGGATGCGGATGAACGGCGAACACGTGGAACGACGTCCCCGATTGCGGCACGGCAACGAGGAGACGACCATCCGGACTGAATGCGATACCGGCGACCGAACGTTCCGAGTCGCTGTCGCTAGGACCGGCGAACGCAGGAAAATGAACCACAATGCCAGTCGAGTCGGTCGATTTATGAATGCTCGTCTAAAACTGTTTAGTTGCTTTTGTTACACACCCGATTAATGAGCCTAATCAAAATATTTTATTTGACACATGCAGAGATGGAACTACTCAGATCTTGGGTCTCAGGCAAAATCAGCATTATTTAGCACCACATGGTCGATCTTTTTTAAAGATTAATTTCGCATTCCCGATATCCTCAATAATACGAAAACACTATTCTTGGTTTTCACAAGTTAACATGAATAATATTCATGGATTAAATATCATATTCTAAAAATAATGTGTTAAAATAATAATGTGAAAAATCTTAATCAAATTTTAACCGGAAATCCGGGAGCCGAATACAGTATATCGTTAAATCCGTATGTTTTGTTCGCGAACATGACATCGTTCGACCATCGACGTGCAACAGTATTTTAATGGAAATCGCAAGTCAAAGCTTTAATACTAACATTTCCTAGTTAAAGATGTTCGCGAACGTCACAATTTTTTGCTTGATAAATGAGTGCGTTTGCCTTTATACATAAAAACCTGTTCGTGAACATTGATGTGGTGACATAAAACGGGATAGCGAACACTGATCCCATGCTTCAATTAAATTAATTACGAGCAAAATGTCGAAAATATCAAGAGTAATGCAAAAAAAAAAATGTTTCCGCATGAAGCCGAAAACGCTCGCGAAGGTCATATTCGTACATTCGTTGTTTTAATATTTGTTTTTTTCAGCATATATATTAAACTGAAGACGTTCGCGCAGGGTTTTTTTCAATTTCCGAATCGCGAAAATTACGCAAACCTGTTTTTTTAATGCGTAACGGTGTACCAAAAAAGCGTAATTTTTATCATAAAAAGAAAATAAATACTTATGTATTGAAATACTTATGAATGAGATATGCATTAATATCAGCATGTAACTGTTTCTGTCTTTCCAGAACGTATAAGTTATACGGATTCTTGAAAGACAAACTGTTTATACTGCTATTAATACATATTGTCATTGTAGCAGATGCTGTTGTGCATTGGGAATCATGTTGAATAATTTGGGGAAAATATCCGGCCCATATGTCAGCTGCTGAGTTTGTCCTCCGGACCTAGAAATAAAAGGCGTAAATCACGCAAAGCTTGATCAAAAAAATGCGAAAAAAACCGTGCGTTCGCGAACATCACATGTGAACTGGCATTGTTTATAAACTAGTATCGCAGTTCAGTCACAGCAGCCATTTCGGAAATTATCAATTGAGTTATTGTGCAAACGGAGTTAGCGAACGTTTTGAATATAATTGTAACAGCAGATTATTAAGTTCCGGAACAAGATTATAAAACGGAAAAATGTGTTTTGTTCGATAACAAAATCGAAAATTCGCGACTTTAACCTTTAGTCGAACGTACGGTGTTCTCTAACACTTCAGAAGCAATCAGCAAGCAGTCAATTCCTTGTTCCTTTACGTTTTAGATAAATTACCTGAAAGCCCCATTTTTGTTATATAATTTTATGCATTTAGTGTTCACTGAACAAGCGATTGCCAATCTGCTAATTTCAAAAGAGGATGGAAGGCGATGCAGCTTAAGTTTATTCATGCATAATCAGCTCTACATTTAGACTATTTGATAACCCGCCAAGTCTATTCAGTAAAATAATCAAATCTTACCAATTCCGATGCCCAATGCTTCGCAGAAATAACGGTCACCGCCGCGGCAATCGTCGTATCACCCGCAGCCGATGACCCCGCAAAGGCTGAACCTGATCCCGAGGATGAAGCTCTTCGTTGACTAGTGTTCGAAGTTGATCCAGATTGAGAGCAATAACCAGACTGGAGATGATAGCTCGGCGAACCGGAAGCGGCTGGACCAGTACCTGCTGGCCAATAATGGTTCACCACCGATTCGCCCAGATTGGTTAGATTTTTGCTCAGGCTCTGAAGTGAACAATGTCTAGATATTAGCCAATACCGAAGCGGTAGCATAGCCAATCTACACCGAAACTAACGTTACCGTATAATAACCGTCATCTGCTTTATTCCTTCGGGGCATACATAGAACGGTCAACTAGTATTTCAAATGCGAGGGTGAAACAGAGCGAGCGCGGTTGCATTTTTGAGTTACAATTTGTGTAATCACCTGTAATCCTGTAAATTTCCTGCATATACTATATTAACCTCTGAAACTCTGAACCCATTGAAAAGGCTAAACCTTCATCGACCGTAATCTCATAAATAACAGCTGTCAACGAATGAAGTATTTTTGCTGGTCTTAACATAACCAACCATGTTATGCAGCGTACCAAATACCTATAGACTATTCTTGGTACCCTGAACACAATACATAACCAAACTACAGAAGACAGACTATATTCTGAAAATTAGGTTCATTGACCTTAAACCCATTCAAAACCTTTGGATATATATATATGAAATATGTGTGCTGGTATCTATCCATATAACCAAGCCACTGTATTTAGCATACCGAGAAACCTCTATATATGCTATTTTTGATGACATACACCAAACTACTGAAGATCGACTATATTCTGGAAATCGGGTTCATTGACCCTAAACCCAGCGAAAACATCTAAAAAGACATGAAGTATTCATGGTGGACTCTAGCAGCCATCGTATTCAACCTACCCGAAAACCTATATAGACAAGTCTCGGTGCCCTGTACGCAATACATAACCATACTACTGAAGACAAACTATATTCTGAAAATCAGGTTCATTGACCCTCCTAAACCTATTAAAACTATTGCATATGAATGAAAATATTCGTGCTGGTGTCTATGCATGTAACCAAACGACTGCATTCAGCGTATTGATAAACCTCTATAATATACTGTTTTTGATGCCATATACCAAACAACTGAAGATCGACTATATTCTGGATATCAGGTTCATTGACCCCAAACCCAATGAAAATGTTTGAAGATATGAAGTATTCATGCTGGGCTCTAGATAACCCAACCATCGTATTCTACATGCCGAAAAACCTACATAGACAATTCTTTATGAACTGTACGCAATAAGTAACCAAACAACTGAAGATAGACTATATTCTGAAAGAAGGTTCATTGAACATAAACCCATGGAAAGGCATGAAATATGCACATTGGACTCTAGATAAAGAAATAATTGTATTAAACGTTCAGAAAAACCTATATAGATCATTCTTGATTTCACGCACGCGATAACCAACCTATTGAAAACACACGTTTTGGAACTCAGGTTCTTCGACCACCAAACTTGAATTACTATGAAAAAAGACTAGATATAACGTACCGTTGGGCTTATACAATTTTGGGGTCATATGTTCAACGTGAAGCCTGTTATATTGCGAGCAATGTTTCTATAGTTCTGCTCGAAAATATTTGCGAACCTAGATCGTCTCGAATTTGACATTAGTTCATCGTTTATCAATACAAATCAATAACAAAACTAACATAGCAAGGACACCAATAACCTTTTCTTAGTACCATGTTAGTTCCATAATGATTTTATATGTTAGGAGCATCATTTATTTATTTGGAACACAAATGACTCCAAATATAAAAATTAAGGTGCCGGTGGCAGTGGAACCCGTACTTTTACCTTCTGCACTGGTAGGACGAGATGGCGTGCTAAATACCACTCATCTGCATTAAACTACGGGGCCATTTAATCTATGGTTCGAATATTTCAGAGGTTTAAAACGCTGCAGTTAATCTAGGCTTGATAATTTCAGGCGGGTAGAAAGTAATTAACAGTTGTATACCAACCAAAGTGGCAGAAATAAAAACAAGGAAAAGTAGATTCCCGAATTTCGCGGTTATAGCCAGCAAAACCGTTACAAACCCACTAAACTTTTGGAAAGATTATTTGGATTAGTCTTATGTCATAGCCCATGCGTGTTTCTAACGTCTTCAAAAATTGAAAAATCATAAACAAACTGCAGCAGTTGTTTAGCTTATTCAAAGTTTAAGAAGCAGCATGGGAACAATTATTAATGGTTGCTATTACATAGGGTTAACCTAACGATAATAATAGTCTAGTCGGACTGTTGATAGCAAAACCATCGAACTCAGCGTGCTTGATAACTTAATAGGCACTCAATGTAAGGTACAAGCAAGTAATAACATGCAAAAATTTGAAAAGTCGCTGTTTGTAGCTAAGGGTCGTCGAACCGTATTCAGACTCACAGCGGCCCAGGGAGTGGACCCACAAAAAGGTCGTGGTTACCAAGTTGTAGGTCTTGATGAGTTGACTCTGTATCTCTGATTTTGAATAACATGGTCTCCGTTTTTCAATGCTACACCTGTGTAGAAAGATATGGCGTGCGAAAACTGATACCCGTATGGCAAAGAACCATCAAAAACCATTTTTTGCAGTTTGACCCAGACGATGGGAACAGAGCTATTCGCATCCAACTGAACTGCACATAGTCGTCCCCTTTTGCTATCGAACAAAAAAGTTGTCGCCATATATTTATCCGAAGATGAGTTATGAATGATAGCGACAGACAAAAAAAAAGAAATTTTCACTATTGCCCCAGGCCCTCAGTGGAAACTCCACTCGTTTCGCTCGCTCCGGTCCAATACGATTTTTCACGGGAACTGATTAATCTACTAGGCACGTTGTCTTTTCACGTTGGTGAGTCCACTGTGACCATTTGGTGATCAGTCTAATATTCACGTGCTCTTCACATTTTCTCAGTGAGAAACTTGATATTTATTCTTAAATGTCATCTGTTACACAATTATTTCTGCCGGTTGTCACTTGCATTATGTGCGTTTCTTTTTGTGTCAGTGATGCTGTGTTGATCATGCGAAGAAGCCTATTTCAATATTTAATATGAGGTTTTCAGCTACATAAGTTCTGTATATAAACCAGCGCGAAAGCCGGCCTTCGGCCGCCGCGGGCCTTCGGCCCGCTTCGCGCCGGTAGTATGGCAGAGTGGGCCTGTGGCCCCCGTTTTTCCGGAAAACAGTATTTTTTAAGTTGTGAGATTTGTAACACATACAAACTTACTCTGTTTTTCATCCCTCGTTTGGTATGTATTAAAATAGTGAAAACACTATTACACCCTTACAGATGTGTCAAAATGTCGAAAACAGTATCATACCTTTACGGATGTGTCAAAATGATAAAACACTGTTATACCCTTATGGATGTGTTAAAATGTCGTAAACACTATTATACCCTTATGGATGTGTTAAAATTATGAAAACAACATTACCCCATTACAGATGTGTTAAAATGTCGAAAACAGTGTCATACCCTTACGGATGTATCAAAATGCCGAAAACAGCATTACCTCTTTATGGATGTGTTAAAATGATGAAAACAACATTACAACCTTACGGGTATGTTAAAGTACTGAAAACACTATTACCCACTTACGGATGTGTCAAAATGTCGAAAACACTATTATACCCTTATGGATGTGTTAAAATGATGAAAACATTACCCCATTACAGAGGTGTTAAAATGATAAAAACATTACCCCCTCACGGTTGTGTTAAAATAGCGAAAACACTATTACACCCTTCCGGATGTGTCAAAATGTCGAAAACAGTATCATACCCTTATGGATGTGTCAAAATGTCGAAAACAGTATCATACCCTTACGGATGTGTCAAAATGTCGAAAACAGCATCACACGCTCACGGATATGTCAAAATGTCGAAAATAGTATCATACCCTTACAGATGTGTCAAAATGATAAAAACAGTATCATAAGATGGTTTAAGAGGAGGTCTCCCAATTAGGGGATACATCCCAATTGCAAAAGTTCGTCGATACTTTCGGCACGTCTTAAAGAAATGAAACAAAAAAGATTGTCAAAATCCATGAAGCATTTGAAAAATCCAACAAAAACTCCATAAAAATCCATAAACGGTTTCAAAAGTCATGGTCAAAATATGTGACAAACCCAAAACTTGGGACACACAGACAGACATACGGCAATAACATTATAAGATAGTTTAAAGGGGGGTCCCCCAATTAGGGGGTACATCCTCATTGCAAAAGTGCGTCGATACTTTCGGCACGTCTTAAAGAAATAAAACAAAAAAAGTTCGTCAAAATCCATGAAGCAGTTCAAGTTCAAAGTTACATTACGAAAACCAATAAAATGACACTATTTTTTAATTCAAAGGGGCTGGGTTGTGAAAAAAGCATAGGGGATGCCCAACAATAGTGTCCATGCGTTCCCATATCGATTTCCTGCCCAACAAAAAACCGCACAAAAATCCATAAACGGTTTCAAAAGTCATGGTCAAAAATATGTGACATACCCAAATCTTGGCACATACACAGACAGACATACGGCAATTACATTATAAGATAGTTTAAAGAGGGGTCCCCCAATTAGGGGGTACATCCTCATTGCAAAAGTCGTCGAGACTTTCGGCACGTTTTAAAGAAACGAAACAAAAAAAAATTCGTCAAAATCCATGAAGCAGTTGAAAAGTTACACCATTAAAACTTATAAAATGACACTATTTTTTATTTCAAGGGGGGTGGGTTGTGAAAAAACATAAGGGGTGCCCAGAAATATTGTCCATACATTCCCATATCGATTTCCTACCCAACAAAAAAACCACATAAAAATCCCTAAACAGTTTCAAAAGTTATGATCAAAAATATGTGACAAATCCGAAACTTGGGACACACAGACAGAAGTTTAAAGGGGGGTCCCCCAATTAGGGGGTACATCCTCATTGCAAAAGTTCGTCGATACTTTAGGCACGTCTTAAAGAAATGAAACAAAAACAGTTCGTCAAAATTCATGAAGCAGTTGAAAAATTACACCATTAAGATGTATAAAATGACACTATTTCTTTATTTCAAGGGGGGTGGGTTGTGAAAAAAACATAAGGGATGCCCAAAAATATTGTCCCTGCATTCCCATATCGATTTTCTACCCAACAAAAAAACCCGCATAAATATCCAAAAACAGTTTCAAAAGTTATGATCAAAAAACTTGGGACAGACACAGACAGACAGACAGACAATTATAGTGCAGCTTTCACAGAAAAATGCGTGCAAAAACCGGGCAGTTTTGTCTCTTACGGCCGTTC
>JASANE010020453.1:0-38714 GCA_030248225.1 Trileptium ribeirensis | reverse complement strand
TTGCTTCTATTTCCGAGTACCCATGACTGACAAGATCCATATAAATCAGATATTTATTGTGTTCAATCCACGCTTACCACACGTTCATTAGATGCCATTTATAGAAATACGTTGCGTTACCTGTCAGTATTGAAATAGTTTAGACAGGGAATAATCTTGTGGATAGTAAAGATAGCTTTCGCTTAAAAAGTGACCACAATGCAAATTGTCATACTGCTGCAAAGTTAGCCAAAGCTAGAATTGTATACTCAATTTGACTACTTTTGTATCAATCTATAATTTGCTATACTTGCTGAACATGTAAGGTTTAGTCGCCATTTAGAAATAGTTATCCTGATTTATAACTACTTGTGTTTATGGGAACTCCGGTATTTAGTGGTGTTAGCAGTAACATATAATATCGTGGCAAGGTACGCAAATTGCGGCACGTTGTACTCATGTGACGATGGTTGGGATTTTGTCACTTTGACACTTTGTATTTGCGTACCAGAGAGCTTAAGTATTTCCACGTAGTAGTTCGATTGTGCTTGTTGGCTTCTCATTCTATCAAAGCAATTATTAATCGAGCGACAGTCAAAGTTATTACTAGATTTGTGTCAAATGCAGTGTTAAATTATAGTATGACTATGAACTATTTTTAACGTAAAAAAACTTGGCCAACGCATAAGCGTGCCTAAAATAATCCAACATCAAGCAAGAGTTTATCAGCATAGTCATAAAATAACTTGCGCTCCCCAAAATCCTGGCCAGAAACTGTCGTTTGAAACGAAATATTCGCATTTCTTTGGGCAGACATTAAGTATATCACAATAACATGTGAGATACAATAACAGAATATATTCACAATATTATGTCTGTTTTCTTACAAGATTGTGGAACTTCACAGCAGCTGCTTACGGCTAGCATTTATTCAAGTTTTCAGTCACGGCAGTAGAGCATAGGTCAGACGTCACCCCTGAGATACCGAATTCCTGGGAGGTTGCCCGGCCCCCTGTCTTCCCATCTCAACAGCGCCCACCCCGCCCAGTACTTCCTCTCTGCTAGGCGCCGTGAAATTTTGCGAATATAGGCAAGAATTGGGAAAACTTGGAGAAATCGGCGCCAGTTGGCAGAAATTGAAACATTTTTTGGGAAAAACGAGGAAAATTAGGAAAGTGGACGGAATTCAGCAAACTTTCATAAACCTTTGAAGTTTTAAATTTTTCGATATTCTAGCCTCTGTACTAAGCCATTCTTCCAGCCGGCTAGTCGCTTTCCCCTAAGAGGCTGAACGTGTGCCCCGCCGCGGAATCGGATTGCCCTTTCTGGCCCTAAAAACTTGAGTATGACCGCCGGTTTCTTTTTTACGTTGCCTATGATTTTTAAAGAGGTCATCGTTGATTTGACAGTGGTCAACGCTAGGTTAGTAAAGCCTATATAAAAGGCTACAGTTAAAACTTGATTCAGCAGATCAAAGCGATTCATCGGCAACGAATAAGCACTGCCACCCAATCCATGCCGCCGTTCTTCTGAAAATCCGGTCAAATATTCGCTATTGTCAAGATGAATGCAAAAATAATCAAATGAAAAAATGTATCGGCTGTATCATTTATTCGAATACATCAGGAGCGGGGTAATTTGTTGTGCAGATATCTCGACTTTCAACAGCAACTGCCAAACAATCCCGATGTCAAGCGATGTTTTACCGATAGCCAGCCCGACCTGGATCACTGTTTGGAATCTTGTGTCCGTCCAGGCCCGTGCGATGATTGGCTATTCGATGTTTTTGTATCTCTGCCCGCGACAATTTCGTGATATGGAAAAATGGTTAAGTCGCACTCAAGCCGGAATTCTGTTTTAAACAACTTTTTTAAATATCCTAGGGTTTTTTGTATTTAGCACGCGGCATATCGAATTGTGTTTCCTTATTCAGATATAAGCTCTCCAAAGAGTTGTACCTAAAGGACCTCGCCGTGCCAGATATCCTGGAAAAGGTAATCGACAAGGGGGAGGGGTAGCCGCCTACAGAAATCAAACTAGAAGGGAACAACTTTGTGAGATGATGCTTTTTTGGAATGAGTTTTGTATTTGAGCAATGAGGCTTTAACAATGCAATGTTGAGCAATTTTTTCTTTAACATATTCTGTACCTTCCATCAGATTCATAATGTTTCCTGTGTACCTGGATAGCAAGCGAAGCCACTTTGTCATATGTCTGATTACTAGTATTTCAAAAAATATAAATTATTTAGTTTTTTATCATCACGAATGTGTGAACTTATTGTATGTTAGGAAAACATTGGACAATTATTTTAAAAAATAGAACAGTAACTTACAAATCGAAGAGGAACAGAACCAAAGTCGCACTCTGCGCTTCAAAGGGATTGCACTTGCCAATTTAAAAATTTAACTTCCTGACCCCCTATCAAAACCTCAAAAACACAGTAGTGAACAAGAAATACGTTAAAACTTATATTACGGCAATTTTTGGTACATATTAAAACGATAGCTTTAACTCTTATTTCATCGTCCAGTGACCAAAAACACGACAACTTTCGAAATTAATATTTATAAATCGTAACTGTAAGTATATTTACAATTTTAAGACACATATTTTTCACCGTCTAGGCATCTAGCGCTTTCCTTACTGACTCCCACCTAAGCAGAATACTTCATTGAATGCTGTAGCTTTCTGTTTTGATTTTTGTCAAAGTAGCGAATTTCAAGTTATCAGGCAAACTCAAATTGTTTAAATAAATAATTAATTTACAAAATTTCGACGAAGTCGGTTTTTCAGCTTGTTGATAATAAGCGATGGGTTTATAGTGTTATCTAATCCGTTAAACTAGTCGGTTTCTTTTAACCGCAGGGGCGGAAGTTATAACGTTTAAAAAAAGAACAGCTTGGTGTGGCGATTCGGTGGCAGATGCTAGCCCGACTAAAGCTTACGTTTAGTATAAAATTTATATAAGTACCTTAGCTTGGGCTAAAGCTCACGCTTTGGTATCATGTATCGAACGAGCCTATCCCGCGTTTAACTACCACCTCTAAAAGTTAAATGCCTTATAGGGTTTGTCATTGGCTCTGCGGGAAAGTGCAGGGAGCTAACGTGCCTAAATTTTACGCACCAAAATATCTGTCCATTGATTTTTCGAAGTTATTTTACGTACCGGGTTAAAGCAGATCGATAGGTTTTCAGTTGCGCTGCATATTAAGAAAGCAATTCTACTTAGGTGGGAGTCAGTAAGGAAAGCGCTAGATGATAAGACGGTGAAACATGCGCTTGAATTCTAAATATACTTACAGTTACGATTTATAAATATTAATTTCGAAAGTTGTTAATATTTTTTCGGTCACTGAAAGAAGAAATAAAACTTAACAGATTGTTTTAATATATCTACCAAAAATTGCCGTAATATAAGTTTTAACGTATTTACTTGTTCACTACTGTGTTTTTGAGGTTTTGATCGGGGGTCAGGAAGTTAAATTTTCAGATTGGAATGATCCTTTTTAAGCGCAGAGTGCGACTTTGGTTCTGTTCCTCTTTGATTTGTAAGTTACTGTTCTATTTTTTAAAATAACTTGTCCAATGTTTTCCTAACATACAATAAGTTCACACATTTAGTGATGATAAAAAACTAATAATTAATATTTTTTGAAATACTAGTAATGAGACATATGACAAAGTGGCTTCACTTGCCCTCTCAGGTACACAGGAAACATTATGAATCTGATGGAAGGTACAGAATATGCTTTAGAACACATTGCTCAACATTGCATTGTTAAAGCCTCATTGCTCAGATACAAAATCGGTACCAAAAAAGCATCATCTCACAAAGTTGTTCCCTCTAGTTTTCCGATTTCTGTAGGCGGCTACCCCTCCCCCTTGTCGAACTTCTCCAGGATACCTGGCATGGCTCCCTTTTAGGTACAACTCTTTGGAGAGCTTATGTCATAAGGAAACACAATTCGGATATGCCACGTGCTGATCCAAAAAACCCTAGGATATTTAAAAACCTTGTTTAACACAGAATCCCGGCTTGAGTGTGACTTACCCATTCTTTCCCTATCACGAAATTGTCGCGGCAATTCAAAAACATCGAATAGCCAATCATCGCACGGGCCTCGACGGACACAAGATTCCCAAACAGTGATCCAGGTTGGGCTCGCTATCGGTCAAACATCGCTTGACATCGGGATTGTTTCGCAGTTGCTGTTGAAAGTCGAGATATCCGCAGAAATCTACTTCGGCCCGCGATGTATTCGAATAAATGATACAGCCCATACATTTTTTCATTTGATTATTTTTGCATTCATCTTGACAATAGCGAACATCGACCGGATTTTCAGAAGAACGGCGGCATGGATAGGCTGCAGTGCTTATTCGTTGCCGATGAATCGCTTTGATCTGCTTAATTAAGTTTTAACTGTAGCCTTTTATATAGGCTTTACTAACCTAGCGTTTGACCACCGTCAAATCAACGTGAAATTTTAAAAATCATATGTACGTAAAAAATAAACCGCGGTCATACTCGAGCTTCGAGGGCCTACAAGGGGTCTGCGATTCCGCGGCGGGGCACACGTTCAGCCTCTTAGGGGAAAGCTAGCCCGCTGGAAGAATGGCTTAGTACAGAGGCTAAAATGGAAAAATTTAAAACTTCAAAGGTTTATGCAATTTTGCTCAGTTTTGTTCATTTTTGCTAATTTTCCCTCGTTTTTCCCAAAAAATGGTTTAATTTCTGCCAATTTGTGCCTATTTCTCCAAGTTTTCCCAATTCTTTTGCCTATATTCGCAAAATTTCACGGCGCCTAGCAGAGCGAAGTACGGGGTGGGGTGGCGCTGTCGGCACTGGAAGACGGGGGCGGGCCCCGGGGGACCTCCCAGGGAATTCGGTATCTCAGGGGTGACGTCTCAACCGTGTTTACTGCCGTGACTGAAAACTTGAATAAATGCTAGCCGTAAGCAGCTGCGGAGTTCCAGATTGCTCCTTAAGAAAACAGACATAATATTGTGAATATATTCTGTTATTGTATCTCACATGTTATTGTGATACTAATGTCTGCCCAATAAAATGCGAATATTTGTTTCAAACTACAGTTTCTGGCCAGGATTTTGGGTAGCTAGTTATTTTATGACTATGCTGATAAACTCTTGCTTGATGTTGGATTATTTTAGGCACGCATATGCATTCGCCAAGTTTTTTTACGTTAAAAATAGTTGGTAATCATACTATAATTTAACACTGCATTTGACAAATCTAGTAATAACTTTGACTGTCGCTCGATTAATAATAATTGCTTTGATAGATGATAACCAATACAAAGCACAATCGAACTACTACGTGGAAATACTTAAAGCTCTCTGGTACGCAAATACGAAGCGTTAGCAAGTGACAAAATCCCAACCATTCGTCACATGAGTACAACGTGCCGCAATTTGCGTACCTTGCCACGATATTATATGTTACTGCTAACACCACTAAATACCGGAGTTCCCATAAACACAAGTAGTTATAAATCAATATAACTATTTCTAAATCTCCACTAGACTTTTTGAATATGTTTAGTAAGGTATAGCAAATTATATATTCATACAAAAGTAGTCAAATTGAGTATACAATTCTAGCTTTGGCTGACTTCGGAGCAGTATGACAATTTGCATTGTGGTCACTTTTTAAGCGAAAGCTATCTTTACTATCCACAAAGATTATTCCCGTTGTAACTATTTCAATACTGACAGGTAACGCACGTATTTCTATAAATGGCATCTAATGAACGTGTGGTAAGCGTGGATTGAACACAATAAATATCTGATTTATATGGATCTTGTCAGTCATGGGTACTCGGAAATAGAAGCAACTTCCAACCTATTGATTAATTAATGATGAACATATAGCCTAAGCGGCAGTATTGGGACTGATACTAGTAACTTATTACTGATTTTTGCTAAGGAATGGCAAATGATATATCAATGCTAGAAACGATGTCAGCATCTGTTTACGGTTTTATAAAGCTTGCATAATTTGAAATGGCCAAAAAAGATTAAACAGTAGAAATAAGACAAGGTGTAGATTCATAAATAAATATAGCTAGATCTGATAAAGACAAAATTTGAGTTTTGGATGACACCGACCCAATCAGTGGTTGCGGAGTTATGACGGTTAGAAAATACATCGTCAAACATTTGCACTACCCATGTGATCTCAATAAATAGATGATAAAACGTCCAACTACTGGCGATAGTTGTGAAAAATGTTGATGTTGCCAAAACATATTTAGCATCTACTTTATTGTGGAAGAGATGATAATTTTATACTCGAAGGCATTTGTGAAACTTTATGAATCCTATGTTTTCATAATCAAATAGAAAAAGTCAGTGTTCACATTTTCTACTACAAGAATAAAAACACAAAATAAATATGCAACATTATATCGATTAACGAGCGACATTCTAAATTTTGATTAACTCTTGCCCGCACGATTTTATGTATACATTTTACGCAATTTGAAAAAATTTCTGCTGCAGCGACGGATTGAACTTGGATAGATTTATGGCAAAACTCGCACGCTAGCCACAAAGCGGCCAATGTAACCTTTGGGGCAGAAATGAAATGCATGCTATGCCTTTCTCGATATACTAAGCCTAAGCCTTAGTCTTAGCCTAAGCTAGGGTCCATATATGAGCCATGTACTAAGCCTAAGTCGAGGGGGGGTGTCTGCTTTCCGAAACCCCGCTCTAAGTTGTTTCTTCTAACGTTATAGCGTCCGGCCCCTAAAGATGACATGGGCCCTATATATGAGCAGTTCTGCGGGTTCTTAAAGAACTTCGCAAAGCGAGTGAATAACAGCAGACGTGCAAACGCACCGCCTACGACAAACTCAGCAAGTGCATCGTTTTACAATGTACGCAGTAACAGATTTGATGCAGCAGGCAGAAAAAGGTTAATGCGGAAAAATTCACAGAATTTGCTACATTTGGGGGATATTACTAAATGAAGCTCAATTTATAATTAAGTTGCAAATGTGGCGCTGTTTCTAATATTGGTCCAGTGTATGTAGCTCTCCAGAAAAGGTATAGACACTTTGAGATTAATAAAATACTTCAACTGACCATTTTAAACGCTGATAGCTGAACTATTTGTGCAGTCACTGCATATCGCGGAGGCTATGGTCGTAACCTTTGTAGACAATACTCGTAGCTGTTGCTATACAGCGCACACACAGATACGCCAGCAGAGGAGCTTCCCCTTCTAATTTGAACTATGCACGTTTTCAATTATATCTCACAATACGAATGTCATATCGAAAAATATTTAGTAGCTTTCGAGCTACCCTGGACAACATCCTTAAATCTACAACTATGTTGACTTACCCTTTTTAGTCTGACTCAAGGGTTGGGAGCTAGAGACGTAGAAGGATCCCTATGAACCACTTTATATATCAAAGTTGTGCGATAATCGTTAAAAAGCATGATATGGACGGTATGTAGGTTTACATTTGGTGAAAATAATGTGATTCGTTCGGGTGTTTCGTATAATCTACCCAGCGCGATATCGTTCAATTTTGAAGATACAGCGGAAAATTTGGTATCTTTCGACTCAGATCGACGATTTCGGGACATGACCATTTCGATTTTGTGATTTTTTGCTTTAGGAACAAAAAAATTTTCGATTGTTGGGTTCCAAATGGCGTTCCTCGAAACACTAAATTTTCGAAACAATTATCTTCGATAAACGTATAATTTTGAGTCTAGGGGGCCTTTTTCGAATGGTACTGCATTTTCTAGAATACATTGCCGATTGACTACATGATTTAGTGGTTTTGAATCTAAATTCCATTTGCTAAAACTGCTATTATAAAAGGTTTCCTCAGTTGTCCAGAGCTACAACGCTTTTAGCTCAAAAATACCTATCTGTGACCGGTACTCCCTCGGAATTGTCGCTGCTTTCATTTAGATCCCCCATCCGAAATACTTATTACTTCAAGGGGTTTCGACCTGCTATAATTTCCTAAATCTGCCATTATATATGCTTACGAGGCTACTTAAAACAACGAACTGACTCATTCAGCCGAATCTGTGATCAGTATAATCTTTTGGAAACTCCAGTATATCTTTGGTACCCCGGCCATTAAACTATGTGTAGTTCCGTGACTATTAATTTAATGCTATAATTTGTTAACTCAACGATTTGAAATTTTTAATGTGGCTACACGATGAAATGATTCATTCGCACATGTGACCGACGTGCCTTTCACCGCAAAATTTGTCTAACACGTAACTGATGTTTACTACTAATATAGTGCGATAGAAAGAACTATTGTTTCAAAAATGTATAAATGCATTGTTGCAAGCAACACAATTTTACAATGTCGTGTTGGCTATTACAAATATTTGTCGTTTGAACTGTCGTGACAAAAATTGTTCATATACAACAGCCAATCTGTAGCCTGCGTAAACAAACTGTTTAATGATTCCCACGAACTATATAAATTAGTATCTCGCATGAAGCGGATTGAACGTGGTATCATTTATAAGTTGTCAAAATTGTGTAACCTCCTGTAACGGGCTGTGTTATATTGTATGCGCCGTCCTAAAACCTTAAGAACCCTGTGTTTTATGCCTAACATGTATTGAATATGCTGAATAACTGTCTTAAATTGGTTTTATTGAGTAGTAATGCAGCTTTGAACTAGACAAGCATGCAATACATCGTGTCATAGCAGGTTGCAGATGATATCAAATAAATTTCACAGATTTTTATTTAAATCATGGAACCGTGGATCCTCACAGATGATATAAGTACAGATGCACTGTCTGATATTACATGCACGCTAAATCCAACTAGTCCACGTTTTACGGAGTTTGCATCGCGTAGCCGCAAAGTTGTGCATTGGGTTTGGTAAGAAAATGTGCCTTACATTCTCTCTTGTTTCACGTACGCTGGACAGAGCAATACAGTGCTGTAAGGCGCTACATGCGCCATGTTGACGTCCTTACAGAGAAAACTTGAGCTCAATGGAACAAACCATAATTTGATTTGAATTTGTAGTAGCGAAATTTGCGAAATTCTTGCCAAAAATTTCAGATGGAGCCAGTTTTTGCTCTTCTTAGTCGTATTATAACCATATAGCAGTAAAATATGTCATATGTAAAGTAAAAATTTATCATACACATTATACTCTGAAAATCTTTACAAAATTGGTCTACTAATAATCAAGCCGCAGGAAACAATAGCTATCGTATTGCGATATTACCCTGGTACCAAACGTAAATGAATGTTATCCTTAACGTTAAGAAAATTTTTGAATTTGAGAAATTATCCCTCCATTCGAAATGCCTAAATCTAACCTAAATATTTCTTAAAAGAAGAAAGTACTGAATATTTAGCACTAATTTCTTTACTATTCAGCCAATTTTCACTATTATATTATTCCTACGTATGAAATAAAAATTTCTTTATGATAATAAGAAATTATCTCCTAACTATATTAGGAAAGAAATTTTTCTAAATATATAAGAAAATATTCTTTTTTAAATACAATTAATTTCAGATATAAACGCTGAACAGTGCATCTACCGAGAGTGTAAAATTTGTTAATTGCAAATCCAAACCATTAATACTAAAAATTTTTGCTTGAAATCGTTAAGAATACATCACTTTTATTGTAAAAATTTTTCATCACCTATCAACTATACAAATTATGAGATTAAGGGTTATGAAAATACAACCCAGTGCTAAGTGGAGTAAACAAGCTACCAAAAGTTTAGCGATTCCAATGGGATAAACAATGGAGACATAGGTATATAGCGGGAAGGAGGTAGGTTTGGAGCCCCGCGATGGCCCCCGTGGAACACGGCTGGGGTGCTCTTCCGACTGGGTATTTTCCAAGGGGTGCTCTGTCCCTAGCCCCCCGGGAGGATCTCGGCCCGTGGAGAGTTCTCCCTCGGGGAACTCGGAAAGCGGCGTCTGTTTCATAAAGATTCAAAATCAAAAGAAATACAATCACGTAGACTAACATATATATATGTAATGTTTGCCTGCCGGGACGTGGATTGCATAGGGGTAATCCGTGGGAATCGGTAGTAAGTATTGTTCTAGTAGACAAAGGAGGTTCGCCGCCAGGCGAACATATAAACGTGCAATGTTCGCACGTTGTCGTGTAGAATCCATGGGCTGAGCGCGTGTGAAAGCAGGTCGGGGTTCATGGTATGTCATATATATTTTGAGACTAGTAATAGTAGATAATATTTCAATAATATTTAATAATTTCATAATAATGAATATTTTGCTCATAGAGATTAACTCGATTTAAATATCGTCTGATTTCCAGACGTAAACAAGATAAGTAGGACAAAAGCAACAAAAGAATTTTCGCCCAAATATTCCAACCTCTGCCCCAGATCTGCAGGTGCAAATCTTCTGTTGTCCCGCTCTCCCTAACGGAACTCTAGTTTACGGTAGCCAAGATTCGCCATAACTTTCAAGCTTTTCCGATTGGCGATCGGAAATAAAATTTGAAAATAAGGGGCGACGAAAAATCGCCTCCGATTGGACGGCGACAAAATGTAGATCTTAATACATGGGCGAAAATCTGGATGTTAGAACTACCGAACAGAAATGTTGAATCAGTTTGACTTCGACACTACGGAGTTCGTCCGACTCTACTGACCGGCTCCGTGGTCACGGCTAGTGTGTCTTTTTTCAACGTCTCGTAGTTTTTCGTTTGGATTTTCGATTGAAGAGCGGATGGAGAGGAATCCACGTGACGTCCGTGTCGCGTGAAGGGGTACAAGCTGGTGCTGCCTGCTGGGATCAAAGGTGTAATTATGGGTACGGGAGGTTAGGACAAATAAAAGGGGGTTTATTTTCCCCAAGGTTACGCTGGCATAGGTCGAATACTTGCAAACATTATCCACAAAAGTTGAGTATGATAGTAGCACATAGGTAACCCCGTGAGTTGATTTCCCGTCCGCTGTAGGGCACTCCCCTGGTTCTAGACTAGCTACGCAAACTGTCTTCCTGGAATTACTAAGATCACGGTCGAAGATTCTAGTGCGAAATTTATGTAGGGAAATAAGAGTCGAAGTCTTGCTGGTTCCCAGTGATCATAGGTAGATTACAAACAAACCATTTGGATGTCACAGATCCAATTTTAAAGCTTATTGAGCTGAGTTAGGATTTCAGAGAATTTTTCCCTGAGCTGATCACGGTTATAAATTTAGCAGGAAAGAGATCTAATTAAAGGGACTGGTTGCAATGATTATTGGGATGTTGAAACACGTGTAAAATTTATTAGCTTTAGTAGAACATTCGGTGCCCGACCCACGATCGTGGCCTGAATTACGTCTCTGGTAACGGGCAGAGGCCCTCGCGGGCCTCTTTTCGAGGCCCGGCGCTTAAAACGAAGCGTAACCCGCGGCCAGGGTCAAAACTTGCAGAAATTTTTAAGACAGACCAAGCGTGAGTACTTTTCGGGTCAGGGAGATAAACGGATGCTTTATTCGCTGGACGTTTTATTGAAACAGTCATCCGATTTTATTATGATTTCTCTTTGTATGATAACTTTGATGCAATACAATACATGATTGATCTTATGCAGACTTTTAATGTTTGTTTGTGCGCAATTTTCTAAGGTTCAACTTTTTAGGCGGAAGCTACTAAGCTCGTTTTATCTGAGTACTATTTACCGATCACAGAATACATAATTCACTTGCCCCTGTCCCAATCACATAAGGTTCATGCAGTAATTTATAGCCATACAATACCTTATGGAAATTTGTGAAACCCTCATTTGTAAGCGTAAATGTTGCTATTTCCAGGTGCATTCAGGCTTCACGCGTGGCCCAAGCCATTTTAATTGTGCGAGAATCACTATAAACTGTCGCCGCCTGGTGACATCGAGTTGTATTTTTACCTCGGTCGCCTTTTTGGTAATTTTTTCCGGGATCATGAATGCATTCGGATGCTAACCAGAATGTTACACAAAACCCTCAATGGGCATTACCTGTCATCGGTGAACCAGCAAAGCACACCTCTAGTGGAAGTGCAGTGTTCGGCTTAATTTAATTGTTCATTGTCTCGAGATTTGTGAGACTGTACACAGAGGATTTGTCTGGGGAGGATAAATTTTACAAGGGTTCTTAAGACTCATAATAACCCCCGGATCAGCGTAAACCCGTGCGTCGCTTTCGAGCCGGGAATACGTCAAATTATGGGCGTCATCAAACAACTACTACCCTTTTTCACCATCTTAGCAGTGTTATGTCGACCATCACGATTCACCTCCTAAATAATCATGGACTGGCAAGTAACTAACCAGGAATTACCTCAGCACCCTAAACCTTTTTTGAACGATTAGGGTTCGGCAGTGTCTAAAACAATGACAGAAACAGATTAGGATCAAAATTTTCAGCAAAACATAAAATTTAGCACGCGCCAATACCCTTTGAAATTAGCTCGGTTCTGAGAAAAGTTTTTCCTCAGACCCGATGAGAGCGGAACCCTCAAATTTTTTCAGAGCGACTTGATCGCTGAGTTTTTGATTTTTCTTTTATTTCGACATTGTGACCCGTTAGGTCATATATATATGTTTGGGGTTCAGAATCGGACATATGCATGTTCGGGGTACAGATTCAGGTTCAGATTCAGGTTTATATATTCCAGATTTACTGCCAGATATTTCTCTCTCTGTCATCATAGGATTTTGTTGCACGATGACAGAGTCTCTTCGTTGAAAATATATCTCGAACAAGACATGGAAATATTAAAATTACCAGGCGAATCAGAGCAGTAGAAATTTCACGGCATTGCAATTATGAACAACGCGCCAACAGCGATACAACGCTGAATTAGGGTTAAGGATAGAAGACGTAGAAGGGGGAAAATAGAAATAAGAAAAGATCGGGTCCCCACCTCGGGACCTACTTGCCAGTTCATTCCTAGGGTAGGATATGTTGAAATCCATTGGTAGGAAACAGGAGTTGTTGCAATTAGCTCGAGCGAAAGTGAAAACACTACTTTGCACCTTATTTAGCGGTGCCCCCAATCGATGCAAGAGTAGGGCAGACGTGCCTATGGGCGCAAAGTATTGTCTAGGAGTAGGTCTGCCCGAAAAGTTCAATAGAAACCTCCACCCATCAAAACTAACCCCTTCGCATCCAAACAAAGTCAACAAAAGTTGCCCCCAACCAAAACATGTAATTTTTGGACCATTTTTAGCGTTCAATAACACAAGACCCGAAGGTAGTACAAATACCCCCTAAGTTTTGCCATAGTTCTAGAGCTAAACTACCTCCAAGATTCATCCAAATCGAGACCGAGACCCTAAGCCGGTAAACATTGATTGAGCGATTCAAAGTTGGTAGAGAGTTACCCCTTGATAACTATAAGTTATTTTGGACCGATTTTAAGCATTTATTACTAAACATCCCCACGTGGGAGGAATTCCCCTCTCAGATTTTTGGATAGCCCCATAAACGGACTATCTCATGTAGTGATTAATTTAAGGAAAATAATAACATCGATTCGGAAAAGCACCACCAAATTCAGTACAAATCGTCCCTCCCAGAGCATAAAATGTGTGCCGACTTTAGATCGTTATTGTCGGGGCATACTTAGTCAGACGCGTGCCCCTACCTCTCAATTTATAGTGCCGTGATTGCTCTAAACATTTAACAACACACGATTATACAATCACTCTTATTCCCCCAGATACATCAACGCTAACTACGCACCAAAATTTTCAAATATTACTGACCATTTTTAGTACAAATTTTGGCCCTCCTGGCCGGCTCAATCATAGTTGGAGAAATGCCCCTCCTAGGTTCTAGGTAAGGGAACATCTTAGATTCACAACGTGTTCATTAGATTTGGCCTGTTTAGAGGGTCCATCAGAAAATTGACAGGCAAAGTCGGGACTAATAATAATTTATCCCTTCTAGAAGTCACACGGAAGTTGGCTCTTTCTCGTCGTAGCCCCCTATGAGGAAACAGATGAATGCTCCTGAGCATTCTGCATGGTTAGACAACTAGCCCGGGATCTCTCGCAGGCTAACAAAAATTAGCTTTGATGATGTGAAAACTTGCTCAAACACATTACTCACGTCCCCAAATCTTTAACAATTGAACATCTTGTAAAATATCACCGCCACGCCAGTCCGTATTGTCATAGTTCCATGAGATAGCCCCCGATCATCAACACATCCCAACGTGGATTAGCTTGGGCTTCACCTCAGGCCACTCAAAAATACATGGAGAAAAGTAAATGTAAATTACCTTAAGAACCATGACCCTCGTTGTAGGTTATTTCCCCACGAAGTATGTATTTCACTGAGGTACTGATTTCAAGTATAATGGTTACTCTGACCAACTGAGTTTGCATAGAATATATTGGCCCGGAAACAACTGCAGGCCATACAAAAAGTTGTGACGTCGTTTGAATGGAACCGTCGTTGACCACTATGCCTCCTCAAATGCTACGCTCAGATAATTGCCCAGCAAAGTCTTGAGGCTACTTAAGTCACTGCTCTCATTGCACACTGGTCACTCATTACATGGTCCTGACTGGGACGTTCGGACTTCCTTAGGAATAGGATAGGCAATCGGCTGGGAACGCTCCCAGCCGCACAAAAATTGGAAGTCACGCATTGAGAAAATAAAACGCCTTTTGGGCCTAGGAATTCCTTATCAATAAGACTAGGTCATTTACGGGTTTAGTTTTAACCGTACCTGTGTTATGCACTGCACGCTGCGGTGGTAAACACGACAAATATGAATGAAATTGCTAACATGAGAGATAGGACCGATCAAGAATAATAAACTTCACCCTACGCCCCAAAACCGTATGGCCCCCTGTCTTTATTATGTCTGGTCCATCGGCTCGACAGCCAGAAGCACGGACCATTCAATAATAATGACAATGTTAGAACAGGAACAAATAGGACCTCTATGCCCCGCACCCGTTCAAGCAATAAAAGCGTCCTCATTTCTCTGCGACTGACCCTAGTAAAATGTCAGGTCGGCTAGCCCGACCTTTAGCCCAAAATCATGCCCCAGTTAAAATTTACCTGAAATACCGCCCGAATCGAGAAGATAGAAAATGGCGAGATGGCACCAGCTCCTCACCCGAGCTTCGAGAGCTCAGAACTGTCAGGGAGTGCGAAATCTGTCGCTCTGAGTAAATGAGCGCACCACGATGTAGTTTCACGCGAGTGTCGCGATTCAACCCTTCGCGTACCGTGGTACAAGCCCCCAGTCACGCCTTTGCTCACAAATCCGAAGCACAGGATAGCAATATTAAATTGCCCCCGTTTTGTTTATAATACAGACAATGGAAAAGATACGGCGGAAACGAAAAGCCATACTCTGCTTCCCTAAGAGCTTCCCCAGAAGCGCAAAAAATTCCAGGACCTCGACCCAAACAAAAAAGGGACGCGTCCATGTCCTCTGCCCTCCCGAGCACCTGCTCAAGGGAAAGTTAGAGTAGAAATACCCATGTTTGTGGTTCAGTGGATCAGCCCTCGCCGTGAGGCGTTATACCAGGAGATCAACATGTCCCCGCGATACCAGGGTATGCTCGAGGATTTATCCCCGAATCGCGGAACTGAAATATATAACTGACCACTGTTGATCCATCGGCATCCGCAATCCGCCAACCCCGACGAACCCTCAAAGATCGCCCAACCCGATAACCCCAAGATATCCTTTCCTTACAACCGATTAACTGTCTGTAATTGTGTTGATTATGTACATAACCACTTTACAGTCAACAACCAACAGGATGGTCGAGTGGTTAAGACATATATACTTCGCGGAAATTTGAACTTGGTCATGTAGGATCGAAACCCAGCTAGGGCGATGACCAGGTTCCTGTTGAACTTTTCGGTGCTCGTCGTACAGTATCACTAAGAAGTGGAAAATCTTTTGATCCCAACGGCCACCTCCTAAACTTTCGGATATCGAACGAAGAGAACGCTATCGACACGCAAATTTTTAACATAGACCAAAGGAGAAACAATCAAATTCATCCAGGCTGCTATTTAATCTAGATTAGTGGTCAAGTTTTCTTTTAAAATTCATAGGCGGGGGACGTTGCCCCGGCCGGTCGAAAAATGGCTACATGAGCTGAAATAATTAGCGAAAGCGAATGTGGACACTCGGAAACGGTAGAAGACCGAGACATCTCCAATCATTTAGGGTTTGATCTAAATATTAAACTCACGGGATCACATCCCATCAAGAGTAATGGTCACGTGCATCTTAAACTGTATAGGTCGGAGGCATGCCCCGACCGTCGAGAAATTGCAAAACGACCTGGTATCGAATACGGTGGTCAGCGATCCAATAGCGTTGAACACTGTAGGGAGTACAATATCTTAATAGTCACATTCGATATTAGGTTGACGGGATAGGTATTAAGCTCTGGACAGTGGTCATTGATTTAATTTTGCTCCTCGTAGAGCGAATTCAATCTAAGCTATTAGTGCCCAAATCAAACACTGATGGAGTTCAGTGCAAAGTTACTCAGAATGTTGGACCTGCCTATCGGCACGAGCGAAGTTACCCACAGACCCTCTGTGTCAGGATGAGCAGTTCATACAGGCACGAGTTTACGTTTCATGGAAGGTACGGAGTATGGAATGGTGCAGCCCTCACCGTTTTCCATTGTCGCATTGGTCTAAGCTCACGCCGCAAAAGGCTCCACTCACTCGCTAGCGGAAATCCCATTCTTTAATGCGCCGGATTGCACCATTGCAGACTCTGTGGTTCGAGATGCATGTTGTGCCCCAAGGCACTCAATGATCAAATACACCGTGCAAACATACGATTTGTCAAACACACAGGATACTACCCAGGACTGTTGTTTGCTACTCGTATATGAACTCGGAAATACCCAACCGTGCCCACCGTATCAGTTGTATAGCCGTCCGGCAACCGGGAAACCTATAAGGGAGCTATAGTTCATACACTACTGGTCAAGTGTTAGATAAAAGTCCCAGTAAGAACTCTTTAGGTGAACAAATTCTAGGATCAAGGGATTCCAGGAGTCGTGATAAGAGATCATATATGTTGTACCATACGTTTATGTGTACTTTTATATCATGCATACTATTTATGTTATTGTCGTTGTCCGTAAATTTTTGGCATACACCTTGTCCGTCCCATATCGCTGCGTTCGGGGCGAAGAATAGTCCCAGGTTCCATTCCGGTACTAATTCCGTGTCCTTCATTTTTAGCTCGATTTACTTCTAAACCTCAAGGACCGAGGAAGGAACCGTCGGGCCAGTTTTACAGTTATTACGACACCTCCACTGTAGGGCAAACGGGACGCGTCTATTTATTATTTGTGCTTGCCTCCTCAGTATTATCACGTAGAGCTTTTAACAGTTATCTTGGCAATTGTTCTTCGCATACCACGGATTACCATATCTTGTCTGTACATATTTTGAAATAAACATAAAAGAAAATCAAGCTGGGTTGTCTAGTATTCATTTCCTAGCAGCGGTTATATGTTATAAATGTTTTGCCCTGTCCATTGAGCAACGTTCCGCGCCGAGGTCTGCAGGAGACAAACCTCGACGTGTTCCGTTTATCTCCGATACTAACTCAAAGCAAAAAGGAAACATGGAAAGAAGCGAGAACAAGGTCCACCAAAATTGTAAAACTTATTACGCTCGGGCGAAACTATTACTGCTAACCCATCCAAAATTTACTCAGTCAACTTATTCACGTCGCTAAGCAATAGACTACTGAACCACGACCAAATTATCACTAAGGACCACTAATCGGACGATAAACCTTCAGAGAACTGTCGGGGCCCTGTGGGGGCCACTTTGGTCAAACCTTTCTGCTGAGCGAATTCCGCCCTAAGTGGCCAAAGCCGAGACAAATTTTACCTAGAATCGCTCCATGACTCAATTCAATTTGCGTCTATTGTGTTTGCACCAACTTAGCCGAGAGATCCAAACAACTTCCAAGTGGGATCGATATAGGGAATATTGGTATATCACTATGACCTGTGAGCAGGTGTCAGGGTCAGCCTCCCTGGGGACCTCAGCAATCATACCGTAAACTAGACACGTGCGCAACCAAAGGGCGGGGTCCGAACACACCTCGTGAAGTGCGCCTGCGGCCTGCTAAGCTCCATAGTTTCTTGGGTCTGACCAAGAGAAACCGCTAAATTAGCCAAATAGCGAGTTTCTGGGCCCACCCTCGAGGTTATGATAGCCGGGGTCGTATGGGCATGGTGTTAGGAAGTTGCGCCATGCAGCTTCGTCCCGTTATTACATATATATTATTAATATTTGATTTTAATGCCACTATTTTTTCTTTCTCGCTCTCTAAACGGAGCCCCCTCTTTTCACATCTTTCTATGGCGACCTACCATACCGAGATCTCTCATGTCTGATCAGTAGTTTCAGTCGATTTTGTTAAAGCATTGGTTTTGATATTCGTTTTCGCGAACGAGGCCTCCCTTAAGGAAATTGACTATCTTATTGGATACGTACTATCATTGGATAACTAACAAACACCATCGGGTTCCATCGTGCTCTTTGGACCGCTTGCTAACAGCGACAACTTTCCCATTTTATTTTAAAATCTATTCGATTAAATCTAAAAATCATTCGATTTGATTAAATCTAAAAATTTAACCTAAAATGATTCGATAACCGACATTGTAAATCTATCTTATCGCTTTTTACAGGCGTTAGCTAAAGGAGAGGTTTGCACGTAGTTGTGTAGTATATCGGTCAAACGATCTAACGAGCCCAGGCGGGTCTTGATCCACCTGACCGTTGAGTTGTTAAAGACTGCCCCTCCGTTTTGTCTCTACTTCAAGTGACATATTACAGCAATTGACATCGATTTCTTCTGTTCTTGCAACAATCCCGTATTTGAACTCTGACGTTAAATATGTACACCGACCCATTATTTTACTCGCCTGGTATTGGCGAACACAGCGATATACGGTGATCTTCGCTCGACTTTCCGTTGAGCCGCTAGGACGCTAGTAAGCAATGTTAGTGTAGCCTCACAATAAATCGACACCACTAGGAGGCAATTATGGTCAAAACTGAAGCATGAACCTTCGGATTCTTGAATTAGGGGTAAAATACATTGACCTGTGGACGCCCCCACCAACCGAAAATGGACCAGATCAAAAGAACTTTGGCCTCTGATTGAGCTGGAGAAAAACCCCTGTTTTCTGTCATAGCGACTTGATCGCTGAGTTTGGGTGATTTGAATATAGTAGCGCCGCCCGCTAGCCCTCATATTAGCGTCTCATGCACTAATCTTTGAATTCAGATTCAGTTTCAGCTTGGTTTTTTCTTCCTATTTCTCTCTCCCTTTTTGTATAGTCAGTCAGCGGCACAACAATTGATGCACTCGCTCTCGCTTAAGTCAAACCAACGCTTGTGAAATTTCAAAAATACGAACATTGGTGTCATACGCATATAGTGGCAGTGCAGCGCAGCAGAGCAACAACAACGCAACACACAACAACAACAGAAGAAAGAAAATGCCAGGAAAATAGAAAGGCCAGCAAAGGCAAAATTTAGGGCTTAGGACTAAAATAACAGGCCGAAGAAGGGGTTGGGCTATGGTCGCTATGGGACCGGAGTAAGAGGGAAGCCCAAATGCAAGATAGTTTACGTAATTTAAGGTAGCAACAATTTATCGACGATTTCTAGGGAACCCACAAATTCTGTGTAAATTTGAGCCAAATTCGGGGACGTCCCGTGCCCCGTACGCGAATGCCGAATGCGCCCCTAGAGCATAAACTATAGGTCAACCGTAGGACAGTCACGATAACCTGTCAAATCCTCCAGAGCGACGAGACTGGTCGATTATGAGACTGCTGAAAGTCGTATAAATTCTCTCCCCACCAAAATTAGTCGTCGAACCTTTCGGCGGGGTGACCTCTACAAGTTCTCAAAATTACGCCCCAGCGACCATAGTATAGTTTGAGACTCTAATCTACCACCAAAATAAATCTTATGGTCGTACGATGCAGATTTGCTGTTTCTCGAACTGTGGTGCTAACTCTAACTAATCATAGGATCGTTTTAGGGTATCGTCAATTGTGCCCCTGCGTTTTCGCTTGGTCATTGGGTAATTGTAAATTACTAGCGCTAATCAGTAGAGAAACGAGGGCCCGAGAAGGATGTGCTCCAGGGTGCAATGGGTCCGATTTATGGAACCTATTTAGGGTCAAGGCCAATTCACTCGATGGCATCGCCCGTGCGATGGGAAATTGCGACTAAAAACATGGCGTTTGCACCATCGACCTACGGAACTAGATTATTAAATACGTGCGAACGACTCCAAGTCGGATATAGAAAGCGATGTAGAGATTTAAGGAAATAAAAGAACATATAGTGTGCAGAGACGGGAATTATGCCGCGCTCTTGGATTTCAACCTTTAAGCAAGGCCGATGCCCTGCGGAAGCCTTTGAAGTTTTGGGACTACCGTTTTCGCTTCCGGTACAGCATTGATCCTTTTTCTGTGCGATTTAATGGACGGGGTAAACAGTGGTTTTAGAAAAACACTGGCTTCTAGGACGTGTGAGATGGTCGCGTTAATATAGGAGTGGCCCAACCCGACGAAAGTATTAAGCTGTTGCTACCCCATCGTCAATACTGACTATAGTTCATACGTGATCGGTCAGCGGCTTGAACAATAGCTAGTAAGATCTCGTATAGGAAATTTCCCCTACTGCTGGATGGTAGGAAAGTTGCATTAGGAACGGTATGCGAAATTGGTGGGACTAGGAACGTGCGCCTGATGTCGTTTTTAAACAAGTCTGAAGTTGTATCGCCATTCATTTCACGTTCACACACAAGCGTTGATTTTACTATATTCATCTCAATACTCATAACAATGCATTAATTTGTACAGTATTCGTATTAACATACTACTAACATACTTCACGCAGTTCGCTTTAATCTTTTGTGCTTCTGTCAATTCATGTGTTAGAGATGTTTTAAGCGCCATCTTTGGTCTCCGCTCGTTCGCCTTTGCTTTATTCACACCCTGCAAACACCACGCGCCGGGGGATTTTCCTCGCAGAGTCCTTACATATTAGCAGCGCCGCGCGTTATGTAGAGGGAATTTCGAAGCGTATCGGCGCCTGTGTCTGGCCTCACAGCTGAGGTTCGACGTCGCTGAAATTGGGGATCGCGGTAGCGGTGTCCGACACTCGCCTAGCTGGGCTCCTAGTCGCTCTTGAACATCCGTTGGATGCATTCGCTGAATCAGCCGGTGTAGTGCGTAGTCATGCAGGTCGTGCAATTTGTTATCAAGTATACTAACTATTGTTGGTTTCTTGCCTTATCTACGCGATACTCGCCACCTTTATGATTTATATAGCGTCTAAATAAAATCTTGAAAATCACATACTGCGTCCCGTATTGTTCATTCTAGAAGCGTCATATGTTAGTTACGTCGGGTCCAAATAGACTAGCTCCCCTCCGCGCTGCGACATGTGGATGAAAGATCCCAAGTCCCAGCGCGTATTTTTTGCTATACGCATTCATACACTATGGTAACAGAAGTATTGCGAGAGGAGTGCACGAAATCGCTCACAAGATGGCTCACAGAGATAAAATTTACTAGGCAAACTACGTTGTTCGAAACAAGTAATTATGGTGAACCAGTCACTGACTAGAGTGTTTGACGTTAGACGTTCAGGGACTGTCGGAACACTGTGTGGGCCATGTAGGCTACAACCAGTTGAAGTGTTCGAAAATTAATTAATCAAGTTGAACCCAAAAGTTACACAGCAATTTTAAACTCTCATTCAAATTCAGTTTAAACTATAACGAATTAAACAACTTCCAAGTGAGGTTAGGATAGGGAACATCCGTTGTGCATCATGACCTGTGAGCAGGTGTCGGTGTTAACTTCCCTGGGGTACCGCAATAACCATACCAGATATTAGACACGTGCGCAACCAATCGGGCGGGGTATGAACACACCTCGTGAAGCGCACCTGCGACTTTCTAAGCTCCATAGCTTCTTGGGTCTAACCAAAAAAGCTGTCCAAATTTCAAAATTTACGGTCCATGCTTGACGTTATGGTAGCCGGGGTAGTATGAGCATGGTGTGAGGAAGTTGCACCATGCAGGCGTACAGTTATTACATAAATGAATCTTGTAGCATAGAAATCAAAATAAGCCCCAAATTAAACGCGTGTTGTTTTGGCGAACTTAATAGGATTCATATTATATAATTAGCTTTCTTTCCTGATGCATCATTATTGTTTATTGTAGGTGTCCAAAGTGAGATATTTGAGCAGTGTGATCGTTAAGAGCTATTACCAACCAGTCATTTTAACCATTTGATGTGTGTTATAATCAGAATGGTCACAAACATTTTTAGTAATAAAATGCCATTAACAACGCAATTTAGTCATTCATGCCTTGAAGATATTATGCTGGCATCACTTACATTAAAAAGAATGCAAAATACTCCATGTAGGTCCAACGGGTTTTAGACCATAACTTTCCAAACGAAATTTATGCTGAAAAACCAATTTAAAAAATACATTTCGAGGTGGTGTCAGACATTGTCTTATAACATACCTACAGCTGTAGTATAATAATTTGAGGCAAACTTCAACAGCTATTATCAGCCAGTCATTCTGACTACTAGATGCACATGTTACCCACTATGATCACAAGTATTTTAGGTTATAAAATCCTCCCTACCCATGCAATTTAATTATCCGTGTCTTGAAGATAGCATGCGGGCATCACTTACATTGGAAAGAGCGCAGAAATGATCCATCGGTAGGGGTGGACAATTTCAAATAAGTTTTAGATTATAAATTTTCAAAGAAAGAAAATTTTTGTATAATATCCAATTTAAAGAACACAATCCGATGTGTGCCAGACATTGCCCTATAAATAGCTGCATCCGTAGCTTAATAATTTTATATATTCCTGGGTATTTTGTACTAAATTTCATCAATAAATAGTACTATATTTCGTAACATTAAGGAATATATTCCCTAATATTCAGTAGTAGAGCATTTCTTGAAAATGTCGACCTGCATAAGAAAACAAAATTTTCCATAATATTAAAGAAGTTTGCATTAATATTAGGGAAATCTTACAGAGGGAAAAGAATACTTTCTCAATATTATCAGAAATTTTCCTCAATGTTTGCGAAATTTTGTTCTGAATATCAAGTATATTCCTTGTCTTTAATATTAAAGAATATTTTACAGTACGTGATTTTAAGGAAATTTACTACTTGATATTAAGAGACATAATTCCTAATATTCAATACTAAAATTAACAGTGTAAAGTTAGGGTAAAATAAAAATAGTGCGTTTATTTCCACGTTACTTCAAGCATTTGCATATATCTCTATTTTTGGACAGTAGAGGTTGAACTGTGTTTCAAGCTAAACTATTGGAAATACGATAAATATATGAACTGTCTGTGAAATTTTTAGTAACTGACCGACATAGCTTAGATTTTTACAGCCCATGCAACCTTCAGTGATAACCACAGTTTAAAAAACGTTCAAATAGCAAGGCAATATTTATAAATTCTGTATTTTACTACCCAGTCTATGTAAATATAACTATTAGCAACTATAACCTGTTGATAACAACTCCAATTCCGTTAATACTTCCACACAAGGTGCATACCAGGTGACATTACTGATGTCAAGAGTGCATTAGGAAAGTGTATGACACTTCTCTGCATTCACATGTTAACCCGTGTTTGATGATGCGGGCGTTTTCGGCATCACCCCCGCCCCCTTCCCCAGAAACTGGGGGAGGGGGTCCGGCCGAAAACGCCCATATCATCAAACACGGGTTAACGACGTGAGTGCAGCGAAGTGTCATACTCTCTTCCCTAATGCAGTCTTGCTGATATTATTGGCACAAGCTTTGATGTCGTACTTTGTGAGTTGCATCATACCAGGACGATATAGCGAGGCAGTTAAAAATGAACTGAAAAGCGTTAATCCATAAAAGTTTTCATACATAAGTTTTATACAAAAAGTTAGCAACAAAAATTGATGAATAAATTTACCGTTGCATCACAGCTGCCGTCGATCGTATGAGGGACCATCTTATTACCAAACGTAATAAAATATATTTCATCTTTTGTGAACGTTCCCTCGTACAAATTTTTGATAAATGGAGCTACTTCCGGACGCCGTATAAAAACTTGAAACGAGAAAACGCCATATATTTTTCGATCGGGTTTGTGAAAAATAATTTTGTAACAGGGTCCATAGGACGTCCCTACTTTATGGATCGACCGAATGCCTTGAATTCCACTAGGTTGCGTGAATATTTCGTCCGCACGCCGGGTTATGATATCCATCAAATCGTCGAAATATGTTATATTCAATGTTTCGAAAAGGCTATTCGCGAGCGGTCGTGATGACTCAAGCTTCGCCAAGGTTTCATTTGAGACCTTGAGTTTTGACGCTAAAACAAAATACTACGAAATACAATCACTGGTGCCTAGGCGACTATCTTATTTATTGAGGGTTGATTTTTGCCATTCAAGTTGACACTGAAAACAGCGATTTTTACAAAAGTGTCTTTGCCAAAACAGAAATTGATATAACCTTATTATTTATGTAACGTTAAAAATCAATGCCTAACTGAAAGACGAGACTGTATATCTGCATCAACCGCGTCATGGTTTCTCGGTGGCTACTACGCAATAGATAGCTAAATCAGTTGAGTTACTAATTTGCTACGTCACAAACTCAACGCATAGCTAACTGGATTATCTGTTAATTACGTCAATTAAACACTGACTGTTACAGTTCAATGCTAGTTTAGCATCCTACGGAATCGAGAGGCGATTTTGAAACTATTTTTTTTTACTTTTTCGAATATTGTTTTTTGCATTATATCATACACATTATATTATCATCATATGTTAATCACAGTGGGTGTGTTTGCGCAACCACGAACCTTGTTGTTGCTTTTAAATTGTACTTTACAGACACGGCTCTATTTAACCGATCGCAAGTGGTAATGTAGTTTTAGCCTTTATTGCTATCAATAGTTTTGGTCGTTGAAATTAAGCATAATTGATGATTTCTGGTTTACTGAATAGGTGGTGCCAACAGATAAATTATTATTGATAAGTGTCGGTTGATTTGTTGGGTCATGATATTAAAACAGATATACATTAACAATAGTCGTTTCCTCATTAAACACGGGGTCTGAAACACAATTGTCTTACGGAGAAAGCTTGCTTAGATTGCTTCGTACAACTTCTCCGTCGGTGACAAGATACGACGGGGCTACACTGAACATCGTGAGAAAGACTGCATATGCAATACTGTGTGCTCCGTAATACGATACAGCTCGAACGATATAGATAGATGTAACTGAATTCTGTATTAACTCGGTCATCTTTAGTCATTGGTTCTTTCGAGGCATGGCATATATTGCATCGCTGGATCACTATTTTTGCAGTAATGACAAAATATCTTTACCGATTCAGCCAAGCACAAAGCAATATTTAGGAGTTTAGCGCAACGTTGTATGACCAAAGAAAGACCTTTAGTCTATGTTTCCGAAAACTCTTACATGTCTTGCACTTATTGTACCGCCGTATTCTAATGCAAATTTCACTGTAGTGCATAGCAAGTCAAAACAACACGTGTTGTAACTCTGTATTATATATACTATCGAAAAGATCAGACGTTCTGAGATATGAACATTTATATCGCAAATGTTGCAGCTCTCAAGGGACATCTTTTGGGTCTCATTTGTGTCTTCAAAAGAACATTTGCTATGTCTCAGTTGTACTATTGTCTAAGAGGGTTGGCGAAATAAAAGTCCGGCGGTAATCAAGATTTGCTGGTGCCGCACGCTATGTTTATGTTCGGCAAGTATTTACGAGGTTTTTGTTAGGAATGGGCACGGTTAGTAAATCTGCTAACCGGTTAACCAGTTTTCGGTTTTTTAGCTCACCGGTTAACCTGTGATTTTTAACCGGTTAACCAATTTTAGCTAACTGGTTAACCAATGATGAGCACTATGTTTTCGATATCCATGTTTTGTCACCACAACATATAAGCCAACTGCAGTTGCTTGCAGAAACCTAACTCTTTAAAAATAGTCACCAAAAACTCACTCTTTATTCAGCCAAGCATTCGTTGTCATGTTTCTAAACTGATTTTCATAATGTAACTTCATGGGAAGAACCGCCGATATTTAGCTGTCAAACCGTATTTCATCAAATTTAAAACATAAATTTTTACTTTAATACAATCATGGATACTCAATTGTACTTAGATTTACATCATGATATATATAATCCGGGTTCAAAGCCACTATCTGCAAACGAAAAATGTCTACTCACTTCATCAGTCATGTTATTATTCAGATCGGTACTATTTTCCGACAACTAAAACTTTGCACCTAAAGTAAAATTATGTACAAAGATAATCAATAACATTTTGAAAGTGTACAAGGTGAATGTGTTATTGCCACATTTATGACTAAACTGTAAAGAATTGTACCAGGTAAACCTATAACGTGCTCATCTACAGTTCTACTTCCAAGGGGAGCACGGTTGAAATTGACTGAAGCGTCCATGTACGCTTACAATCAAAGGCTTGAAAGCATCGCAATTCTTCAGTACAATGGATATAATCAACCGCCATTAAAATCCATCGCCGATTAGTAACTGCAGCACATCCAATGATCGTTACATTTAACGTATATAAGACAGCGATAAGCAAACAAATCTTGTAATTAAAACACTGAATTAAAAGCTGTATTCTCAGTATTATTCAAAACTGCAGATAAAATGCTTCTGAGAACTTTAAAAACAACTTAGCTAAAGACTTACAAATAAATCTGCTAAAAAGGTGTGCAATCGTACTTTTAAGAAAACTGTTTTATATTAATAGTTTATTTAGGAAAGTGTGTTTTAGAAAATCAGCTTATCGTTAATTTCACGTTGATCTTTCAGTAAACACTCAATTCATTCAGACAGGACGGCTTGTTTTAATTCATAGCCTAGTTAAACATTTAGTATCGTTTTTGTCGCAGCAAATTAAATATAATATTTTGGCGATCACTAAATATTGACTGGGTTGGGATAACAGGATTTGTGTGCATTTAGGAACGGTTGAGACATTTTATCGCCTTCTTTTGTCGCCAGTGAATTAGCACTATGAGTTAAGATTTCGACGGGTCGATACACAATTCATGTAAATAGTAAACTCGTTATAAGGTCGATAGCGAAGGAGTGTAAGCTAAAGATATATGTATCTATGTAAATATATGTGAGCATTACATATATGTAAATATGTAAGTAAGGTATAATTATACACGTAAACATGTAAATCAACATATGTGTGTCCTATTGCATACGTATGACTACATATGTATACGTGTACACTTACATTTGAGCAGCGTTATTCAAAAGCAAATTTTCGAAGATTTATCTCAGCAGCGGCCTTTGATTGTCTTGGTTTATAGCACAAAAGTTATAGAGTTGATATAAACTACTGAAAGCTTGTGACCTACGGATACGTACTCCGTAAAATTTTGAACTAAATCGTTCTAGTTTATTGGTTAACAACAAATGCAGAACTTAGCCTAAAGTATGGGCTTTAACCAATTGTTTAAGAGGCTACCTGAGATCAAGTCGTTTTTAGAGTACACGTTATTTTAGCTATCTAAAAACCAGTAGCAACCAGTCGCAACATTCACTCCGTTGTATATCGACACAAAATAGGTTGCTCCAAAACACATAAATATGAAAGCTTTTTGGATGATGCGACATTTTTCGAATTTAGCGAAAATATTTCGACTGGTAGTTGAAAAAAGACACATTATTATGAACCAATAGCCAAATGTTGATACAAACAATATGACGCACAACAGCAATGTGACCAACAATATGAATAACTTGTGTACCGCTAAAATAAACCGTCATCAAATCGATAATCGCAAATTCGTCGAGACCATGACGTTGAACGATCTTATGGTCGATCGCACGGTTTGTGCAATAGGTGATCGCCGGTGGATAATCTTTTATTTCAACGGTACTCATTCTTGTTGCTGTCTCTTCTAAAACACAATAGATACAGCAGAATCACGTGGGATGACGTCAAGCTGAGGTATCTAGCCAGAGTTTCAATGGATAGCACATGTTAGAGTGTAACATTTAAATTTTAAACTGTTCTAGCGTCAACGTATATAGATTAGCCTTATTTTATTTATAGCCTGCCTATTGGAAACAACCTGTTCATGTGCTTTATAAGGGCTGTACTAAAAATCTAACTCACCTGATCCAAGAATTCTCACAAGAGTATTTAAATAAAACCAGATTTTCTAGAGTACATTTAATAAAACTGCAGTAACCGCGAGAGTATTTACATTCAATAATATTAACCGCGAGAATATAATCGGATAACATTATATTAGCTGTGAGACCAGTTAGAAGAAACTAGAATAACTACGAAAGCATTTAGATAAAACCAAATTGACAGCGATATGATATTTGATAAAACTAGATTATTTTACGATAGTATTTAGATAAAAGTTGATTAACCGTGAAGCCATATTTAGATAAAACTAGATTAACTTCGGGAACGCTTAGATAAAACTAGACTTAAACTTCGAGAACATATTTAGCTAGAACTATATTAAATACCCGAACAATGCTTTCCAATTCAAAATATTTGCCCTGAAAAGCAGCACGATTCAATAATGTTTCGACGTTGCACGATAGAATGAATGTGTCCTGACATAACCATATTATTCAACCCTAAATTATAGCTGGTCTCTTCTACAGTACTAATTGGTACTAAAGCTGTGACATTTATGAACGAGTACATGATGCGTTGCCGATCATCTTTTTTGGCTGGACACGCAAAACGTCGCTTGAAAACAAATCAGTGATTACAATAATTTAATCCATATTCAAACATAAACATTTGTGAACGCGTATTATACATATGACAGCGATACCGATTAGTTTTGGATCGCTAACACAATAAATACTATTAACTGAATATCAGGAATAAAGATGGAAGTCGGGTTGGGCGCAGTGCGGGGCGGGCCGAGTCGGGTCGGGTCGGGTTGAGGTGGGTCGGGTCGAATCAAATTGGGTTGGGCCACACGACAGCAAAACACGATACTCAAACTCAGACGTGCAATGCTATTAGTAAAGTTTGGAATTTTTATAGCAAAAGATTACAGGTGGTTGGCAGACCTTACCAGCTGAAGCATATTAATATAAAATGTACAAATGTACCCATGTATGTATGTGTAGATATTTTTATAGCCAGGTAGTAAAATATTATATATTTGTGTACATACACTACCTTTACCTTTAGTTTCTTTACCACTGTAGGCTAGTTGAGGCTACGCCCCTCTTCTGAAATAGGGTGCGCTGTTACACAATTATCTGTATTCCATGTCACTAATTTCTAGTTGGATTATAAAGTAAACATTTTCGATATGGCGAGGGGCGAAGTGTCCGATAACTCAAAAATAGGCAATAATGAAGTTTACTGAAAAACCAGATTCTTCGCTGAGACCGTTGGCTTACGTTTGATATATTATTTTCTGTACAGTGATGATCAACTAAAATTACTTCTTTAAAACCCTGCGAAAGAACGATTTAAAGTTTGATATTACCTAGGGTAGACTTGACAGTAACTATATGCTTCGCTTGCACCGTTGGTTTTCCAGCGAAACATACGGAGTCACATGACCGCCGTCCATCTTTGTAACAACTTTGTATGTATCTATCTATGTGTTGTAGCGTTTAATAAGCACGGTAAGTTCAGCAAGTTTGCTAAATTCAACCTGAATCAGCTCAATAAAACTACTGAACAGATAATTGTAATTAGATATTCGCAAAGTCGCATTCCGCATTATTATATTTACAAAAATAATTTTTGCACTATTAGTAACACCAAATTTTATTACTACCAGCAGAAAAATAGGCAGCGATAAAACAATCTATGTAGACATTCAATGAACCATGCTTGCCTTAGATTTTGCGAATATATACTTTATGTGATTTAGAAAAGAAACAAAATCGGGTCGGGTCGGGTCGGGCTGACACGGTAGTCGGGTCGAGTCGGGTCGGGTGGGAAAACATTGCCCGAATTCCATCTTTAGTCAGGACCGATGATACGGCAACTTGCATTCAGAATTTTTAAACCTAAGACATTTCGTAAAATTTATAGCTGTATGTATAGCTCAAATTTTACACACGCCGAATATTTTCTAAATAAAAGACAAATCGAGGGCATTTGCGTTCGACAAAACATATAAGTTAGCTAAATTAAATCAAATCTCAAATCATTAAATGATTTAACCGCCCACCTGAAGACTCCCCCATCGCAGCGCCAAAGACAGGCTGACAATTTTTGGGAATTTGACAAAATTTGGGAAAACTGTAGTAAAATATAACACAAATCGGCAAAAATTGGGAAAAATTAGCAAAAAAACTTGAAATTTGGCAAAATTATGACTAAAATTGAACAAAATTATGAGTTCCTAAGACATTCGAAAATTACATCTTTACGGTTTACCCTTTCCTCCCTCACGCCGGAACCGTTTATTCCATAAGCCAACGGACCTCGCGCGCCTTTGGTTCAGATGGGTATTTCGAGATATGGAACCACTCAGTATAATTGTCCAATATTTTGTTTTGTAAGTGTTACCCAAAGCAATAAATATATTTTCTCACTCACAGGAAAGAATTTTAGTACACAACGATTGCGTTTATTTTATACGGAGAATTTCGAGACAGCTGAAGGAAAGATCTAAAAATCATTCATACGACATTCGCTGAGTTTAACAGAAGTATATTAATACGTGCAAGAACCATAAATTTAGTAATAATTAGAAATTTACAACCCTTCTTCCAAGAAAAGCCACAGATTAACGCGAAAACGTTCAGCCAAATTTTCAGTCTTTTTAGCGCGATACATCAGTTAAATTTTGGGACAATTAGATTCAAGTTTTAACTAAATTTCAATCAAAACATGACTCTACGTTTTGCAGTGTACACATTTGTAGAACGCCAGGATGGTTGTTAGGCAGCAGGCTGGCTATTAATTGTACTGAAAAAATGTGCTGTGATGAACTCACTTGCAGCAAACTGAAGACCAAGATCATAAATTTGAACGCATAATACACACAGAGCAGCCAACAGGAATCCGGACCAAATCAACCGAGGAAAAAATCCTGGCATTGTAAACAGTTCCCCGATACCGTGAATCGTAGTATGATTTGCCCATTCACCGGTTCTTCGTCTAATGCCGTAAAGCAATGCTTTGCCAGTTTTACCAATTATTGCTGTTTTGGACGAAACATTCTTGCAATTGCCGAGCTCCAGCGCAGGTCCAAATCGGGCAAAATCACTCGCGCAATGGGCAAGATTATAAATACCAATTTCCGGTTGCGTTACAGTTTGGTGATCAGATGCATTTTCACGAGTGGTGAAGCTGAGTGGACGTTTGTCGATCGCATGATGATACGAATGGCTACGATTAGCTCCGACAATCCAACTAACTGATCCAGTTGTTCGTTGGCGTCGCACCGAATGTCCTCGGTCTTGTTCCGGTAATCCAGAGCCTGATGAGACATTGCTACTACTTCTAGGTTTCCAACATCGCGTACAAATATCGCCAAAAGAACACCGTAGAGATTTAATAAATGGTGATCGAAGCCGGAAGTAAGACTGATGTCGGCTATTGATTTGTCGCAAATTTTTGATGGATAATCTTGGTTTATGATATGACCGCGCGTATCTCCTACTATGGGAATTTAGTAGACTATTAGGCTGAATCATGTTTCTTTCAGGATTTGAGTATGAGATGAGACATTCATCAGCGGAAAATGGAACTCCTGGGCTGTATAATGAAGCTGGTCGTCGACGCAATCCACGACCCCTTTGGGTGCTACGGTTGTTGATATGCACAAGCTGTGATCCCAAATAATTGGTTTTCGTCGGTAAATTAACACAATAGGTGTCGTTATAAGTATGACTGGCAGATGAATTTAATTGCGAATTACTACCATCGCTAGAAATAGTTGTCGTTTTTAATTGCTCAAAAACATCAATTTTGCAATGTTTAATTTCACTAAATGTTGGTAAAGTATCAAATTTACCAGATTTATTGTTCCAGCGACAATCCAAGCGTTGCTTTTGTGTTTGCTTGATGTCATTAATCGTCTCAGCTATTGGTTCTCCTCCGGCCCATGTAATCGGCCTTCGGCGTTTAGTTCGAACAGCATCACAGTTCCACTTATATTGTTTATAGCCGAGCAACGCCACATTTTTGTCCATAATATCAATGTTAGATGGCTTGGGATGTGGTTCCCTAACAACTTTGTAGCCGTATAAATAGCGAGGCATCGTTGCCAAGTATTTACGTTAAGCTGCAATTCTACATTGAGAAAATTTTCCTATAGCGGTAGTAATCTAAATAACAAAGCAGTAAATCTTTGACAAAGTACAAATAGCTGTGTGGTATACAAAATATTGTACTAGAGGGAAAAATTTTCGAACCACACGGACCAAAACAAAACCCTTCCCAGTAGCGTTATCGGGTTACCCAGCTGCACAATCGGTATCCTAGAAACCTTGCCCATACGCCCCCGGCTTTCACAGGAGAAGAGCTGCTTAGTCCCAGAGGACCGATTAGTGTAGGATGCCGCAGGCGGGCTTTGCACGGGTGTTCGGTCAGGACTCTTGTGGTAGCACACGTGTCTATATCTGGTATGATTAGTAGAGGCCCCAGAGAGAGTCAACCCCTAGGCCTATGTATGTGTAATAAGGTCAACTTCTCGTTTCCTATCCCCTTTCTACAGGCACCCTGAATTATAGTAATCTCATTTTTTTACTGACAGTAAAGATTCTCGCGTTAGCTTGGAATAAATTTCACATTGATCGGGCTTTAGATTTTGATTCTTGCTGTCGCGTTCAAATTCTCACAGATTTTCTGTGTTCAAATTTTGACTTGTGAATGCCCCAGTTTAGAATTATTTGGATTTTTATTATCGACGCCAGTGGTATTACGCCAACAATCCCTTGATGCCTTAGGACACTCACAAGCTATCTTTCAGAGAACCCTTAAATTTCGAGTATTATTTTCCTTACCGATTTATATTACATTTTGGCGTTTGTTTTTATTAGTCTTACTTTGACCAACACTCATCTTTTTGATATTTGTATGTCGCTAATAAAAGCGATCAAAATTTGATGTCTCGAAAAAAGCCGACAACGATCGACTGGATCGTGGTTCCTGTTATCGCTAATTTTTGAGTGGCGTTCCGATGAAAATTCCTTATCCGTACGACGTTCTGACATTAACTAGGTTCCGTGATGTATCGCATACCATTTGTATCGATGTCTGAATAAAAACGAGCACGAACCAAGCCGCACATTGCGATATCAATTCAGCAGTATGGTGGATGTTTCTTTCACTTTGTATCCGTATCAATCCATATTCTAGAATAACCACTCACAGAATAGGAGGTATTTGAGTTTTTGTGATTTCTTATTATGAACGCTTATTTGAACAGATTTTAGTAATATTACCGCAATGCAAGTAATGTGCGAAAAAGTGCCGGTCATTGATAACAACTAGACCAGCTTTTAGTTTCCACGCTAAAAACGTTTCATTCCGAGACCGGTGGAGCTGTCCGCTGAATTGTTTAAAGTGAAAATCCTAAACTTTGCAATTTTGCGATTTTTCGAAACTTATATTGCATTTTGCTGTTGCAGTGCAAGCAATTTTGTTGTCTATCAACACTGGGAAACTTAATATTTGCTTCATTGTTGTTGTTGGAGATCAGATGTTACGAATTTGAAATTTTCAAAGCAAGGTCGATTGCACAGCGAACACCCCACCACTGCTGACAGAAGCATCATGGCGGGCGGTGGACACCGTATCCCAAGGTCCAAATGTACTCTATCCCTTAGAGAGATTTTAGCTTGTATTTCGGGGCAAAAATGCCTGTTTAAATTTCAGCTAGTGGTCCTCAGATATTGATATATAAGTGAACCAAAAGTTATGAAAAGTTCTTCAAAACCCTAGAGCAAAGTACAATTTTGTTAAGGGCCCATCTCAACTCAGCCAGTCAGAGCGCTTTGGTAGCTATCGACCAAGCTACGTGTAATAGAAAATTTATATTGTCAAGCCCCAAACTTTAGGATGATGCTACTACAAATGTGATCTTTAACGACACTATTTGATACAAAAGTATACTACACAAATCAGAGTTAGGCCTACAGAATGTTTGACAGTCAATATCCACAAAAGTCGAATTCGTTCACATTCTTTGAATTCACTAACTAATTAAAGCACCGCTCTTAGTTTTATTCGATTTTTCACTTTAATATTTCTGAAAAACCAAAGTAGATTCCTGCTAAACACCCCAAATTTTTGGTCAATTGCTCGATTTCAATCTTTAAATTCCTTAAATTATTGATTATATGCTTCGCTGCTGTTGAGACCCTTGCGAGAGATTGAAACATTAGTTGTCTCATTCTGATCAGACTATGCGTAATTTCAGAGTTTAAAGCAGATTTCTGCTCACGTACATTTAGGGCAGATCTTTTACATGATTGCATTATTAAATGTTAGCTGGACAAGCAAAATGTAACCATGCTTGTTATAGTACAACTGGTTTAATATAGTTGACATACTTATCAAGCTGCTATCACCGATAACGAGTGGATTTACTTGATAGCAACGCAAACACACACCGTACGCTCTGCCTAAGCACGCGCGTGTCCCAAGTATCACAGCAGACACTGTTTTAAAGAATTTGTTTTCTGTCGTGCGTTACCTTTGCAGCGACAACGTTAAGTGAGGGGCCTGCTGTATTCGGTTCAAATGGAGCATGTTGTAAAAGTTGCCGTCTCCGTGCCTCACAATTTACAATTTCCAAATGCCTCTGCGTACTGTTGAGGACTCATGTGTGTCCCTGCCTCTGCTAGTAATTTCTTTCACTTTACACCTGGTAAACATTATATCGGAATTACGCTAACCGGCTACACTAGCGTTATATTAATGTCAGCCCTGTTTGATTCACTGATATATATGTTTACTATTTATAAATAGCAGGCCCCTTGGTTTTACTAGTGGAAATTTCACTCGATTACTTGTTTCTCGCATCAGTGATTATACCAATAGACGCGTCTAGTCTTGACTCTAGATGTGCTACTCAACAGGATAAAATTGAGGCGTAAGACAGTGTCTCGATGTTCAAGTTAACGAGGGTAGACGAAGTTAATGGCTCTTTTACTATTAGTTGTGTGCAGGCTGAGTTAGTCTTGCCTATCAAAGTAGACGCGGTTGACAATGCACAAGCTAGTTATATGTTTTTCTTGTAGATGTAGCTACTGCTCAGGATATTATGTCTAGTCTAGGTTAACTATGTAGTACAGACTATAGTATCTTGGCGAACTTATTTATGAGATCAATGTTTCTATTATAATATAATGGTAGAAATTCAAATTATAAAGTCGCCAAAGCTGTTATTAAAATTTTGCATCGCTCCGTCGTGGAAAACTAAGGGCAAATCATGGCATACGCCAAGATGGTAAATGAAAATTTTGGCACGTGTTTTAGCTACGTCACGGGAGTCTCTATAAGACAACATTCGTAATTAGCGCAAACTGTCGTGTAAAACCTCACAGTCACGTAATAATGCTGCATTTGTTCGAGGCGACTAGAAAGACTGCATATGGAAACGGTCTTTGCCTAATGAGACTGTTGTACAGCTTAAAGTCATTTTGCACCTAACTTAACTTAAACGCCTCATAGAGATTAGAATATGTAATTTTCGAAAGAGCTATCACAACCAATCAATATTACGGAACATCCCAACTTGAAGGACTAAATATCGAGAAATGCATTGACCGTTAACATGAATTTTGATGTCCGTGATCTGCGCACAGTGTCGTCTTTGACCTATATTTTAGCTCACTCGAGTGATCCTCCAAGTAATGCATGCTTGATCCTTGAGAAAAGCATTCTCACTCTTGCATACTTTTGAAATAATTCAAATATACAAAAAATTTACACAAAATTAATTTTACTTCGCCAACGCAAATCGTGTGAATGTTAGGACGTCGATAATAGACAGTGGTGCCATTTTGCGTGAGCCATTCATTCTTATACGTCAAGGTGATTTTAATTTTTTCGAATGTGAGAATGCCCTTTCAGGCAAAGGTGCTAACGAAATCCGTTAATGTATACAGTATACTATATTTGGTCTTGAGCTAAATATCAGAGTTGCACATACATAGCTTGTGATGGCCAAAATGCATTCCCTACATGTATGATTAATTTATCTCCAAATTACTCTGAATGCGATTATAACCTATTCAAAATACGAAATTTAAGTGGAATATGTCTGACCCGGACAGAACATCATTCACCCGTAACCAATTAAATTAGGTTAATTGCGAATCCGAACATACGTTCGGGAATGTCCAACTACCAGGTTCTAAGCTCACTGTTTCCGCACCAAACTACACTTCTCCAAATTATAAAACAGACGAAAACCAACATTCAAAACACACACAACAAGTTCTTCCTTTTCTTCCGTCTTTCTGATCATTATTCCAGCCTTCATCATTCATTTGCATATACCTAGCTACACGCGTAGCGACAGTCCCGAGGGGAAATGCCCTACCGGATAAAGTACCCATTTCTATCCCGACGATACGAAAACGATTTGTTCGATAAAACAAATTCAATAGGTTTGATACCAGCCGCTTCTTGAGCACATCTGCGAATCACATGGCGAAGACCCATCGGTGTCAAATGGAACTCGTCGGATTTAAACAGAGCTCGATTTTTTGAACCAGGCGTCGGGCCATTGAATGGACACATCTCGTCAGTGAACCAATTGATACATCGGACGCCGTTGACTGCGTTGAAACGTCGCTCGACCATCTGGACATGTTGTCGATTGCCCGGAATGTTGTGATCCGGGACAGGTGTGCACAAAAGAATCTGAGGGCCCGGTGGTTGGGCGCGAAGAAAGGATTCCAATATTGCCAACGAGTGGTGTTGTTGATCATTGTTGCGCTGGGCATCATTGACGCCGAAATAGAAAATGACCATTTCGTAATTGATCCACATCAAATTAAATTGACGAAAGACATCGGGTATGTCCTTCCACCGACCTCCCGAGATGGCGTAGAAATTACCACCAGCAATGTGTTGAACGCAACCGTCCTGGCTATCCGAGATCCACAGAATTGTTTTTGGTGCGAATGTAGGTGGCGCCAGTGATCTCGTAATGTATTGTGCAGCAGTTGCCATCTCTGGCCGCCAGTCATTATGCTGATATCGCTCGACCAGAAGGTCCAAGCATTCGCCGAAGAGGTTGAACCCCGGAAACCAGCTGAAGGTTGTGGTATCGGTGGGAGCACGAAAACCCGATGCCCATACCATTTCATAATTATTCGAAGGCAGCACGAATGCTAGCTGCCGTGGATCCGTCAATCCTCCGATGAGGCTCACAAATACATTGCGGAACTCGTTGTTTTCTTGTTCAGGTCTGACCAATTCGATCAGGACATCCATCATAACCTGTTGAGCATCAAACGTCCAGTTAGATGGTACCGAAAGCCCATTGTCCCGTATCCACCGCATAATTTCTCGTGGATGATCAGCCAACCACTGATTTGACATCAGTGAATCCGCCGCATCAACCTCCTCTATTTGGCGAAGAGTCAGATAGAACCGAGCGTGCTCAATAGTTGGCACACGACGATCCCCAGTAAGCAGTCCAGGATGGTGACGATAATATGGCGATAACGGGCCTTGCACGAGAATGAAGTAAGGGCGCATTTGGAATAATGATCTGAAACAATGTATAACAATCGATTAAAACGAGCGATTTAACAATTCGTTACAAGTGTATAACTATTAGCTTGATAAGACAGACTGACCTGACGCTAACACTCAACAGAGTTTTCAGACGAACAATCGTCGTCATCCGCAGGAATACTGGTTGTAGAAGCCGGTTGACAGGACGACTTCCAACTGGCTAGGTCAATTTTATTTGTTTCACGGGTCAACGTAGGAGTAGCCCTGGATGCAGTTCGAGGAACGCGCCCTCCCCCAGAAGAAATCACCAACTCCAGGGAATAAACAAGCCGAAAAGGGCGATTAAGGAACCTTTTCGTAGAAAGTTGCAGTTTGAGCGATCGGCGGCCGCCATCCGCTCCAATGTTCAACTCTGCAATTTTAGCAAGCTTCCACGTATTACATGGAACGCTATCCTTCACCACGACTACGTTCCCACGGTTGGCGGATGATTCGACATGTTATGCGAAGATTTTGACTTGGTCTGCGTTCGTAATGCGAGCAGATACTGACCTCGCCAAATAGTCCAAAAGTTGTTCAATAGCGTTTGAATGCGTCTCCAGCCCAAAATTAATTGGGGAACACTGCCGTGTTGTTGAGCCGATTGCTCATTGACGATTTTGAAGTTGGGCAGTTGAAGATGAGGACCACCGTGGAAATGCGATGGAGTCAGTGGAGGTTGCGATAAATCATTATCGATATATATTAACGGACGACTGTTTACTATCGACGTGACTTCTGCGACCACTGTTTGCAATTCAACAAGCGAAACACAGCGAATGTCAAGCGACTTCGTGACAGAATTCTTTACGACGCCCACCATCCTCTCATAGAACCCACCCATCCACGGAGAGATTTCTGTGATGAATT